>CAMRHE010001283.1:17500-143701 GCA_947044405.1 Leptodactylus fallax
GTTTGGACACACCTTCTCATTCCAAGAGTTTTCTGTATTTTCATGACTATAAAAATTGTAGATTCACACTGAAGGCATCAAAACTATGAATTAGCACATGTGGAATTATATACTTAACAAAAAAGTGTGAAACAACTGAAAATATGTCTTATATTCTAGGTTCTTCAAAGGAGCCACCTTTTGCTTTGATTACTGCTTTGCACACTCTTGGCATTCTCTTGATGAGCTTCAAGAGGTAGTCACCTGAAATGGTTTTCACTTCACAGGTGTGCCCTGTCAGGTAATAATAAGTGGGATTTCTTGCCTTATAAATGGGGTTGGGACCATCAGTTGTGTTGTTCAGAAGTCAGGTGGATACACAGCTGATAGTCCTACTGAATGGAGTGTTAGAATTTGTATTATGGCAAGAAAAAAGCAGCTAAGTAAAGAAAAACGAGTGGCCATCATTACTTTAAGAAATGAAGGTCAGTCAGTCCGAAAAATTGGGAAAACTTTGAAAGTGTCCCCAAGTGCAGTGGCCAAAACCATCAAGCGCTACAAAGAAACTGGCTCACATGAGGACCGTCCCAGGAAAGGAAGACCAAGAGTCACCTTTGCTGCGGAGGATAAGTTCATCCGAGTCACCAGCCTCAGAAATCTCAGGTTAACAGCAGCTCAGATTAGAGACCAGGTCAATGCCACACAGAGTTCTAGCAGCAGACACATCTCTACAACAACTGTTAAGAGGAGACTGTGTGCAGCAGGCCTTCATGGTAAAATAGCTGCTAGGAAACCACTGCTAAGGACAGGCAACAAGCACAAGAAGAACACAAGGAATGGACATTAGACCTGTGGAAATCTGTGCTTTGGTCTGGTGAGTCCAAATTTGAGATCTTTGGTTCCAACCACCGTGTCTTTGTGCGATGCAGAAAGGTGAACGAATGGACTCTACATGACTGGTTCCCACTGTGAAGCATGGAGGAGGAGGTATGATGGTGTGGGGGGGCTTTGCTGGTGACACTGTTGGGGATTTATACAAAATTGAAGGAATACTGAACCAGCATGGTTACCACAGCATCTTGCAGCAGCATGCTATTCCATCCGGTTTGCGTTTAGTTGGACCATCATTTATTTTTCAACAGGACAATGACCTCAAACACACCTCCAGACTGTGTAAGGGCTATTTGACCAAGAAGGAGAGTGATGGGGTGCTACGCCAGATGACCTGGCCTCCACAGTCACCAGACCTGAACCCAATCGAGATGGTTTGGGGTGAGCTGGACCGCAGAGTGAAGGCAAAAGGGCCAACAAGTGCTAAGCATCTCTGGGAACTCCTTCAAGGCTGTTGGAAGACCATTTCAGGTGACTACCTCTTGAAGTTCATCAAGAGAATGCCAAGAGTGTGCAAAGCAGTAATCAAAGCAAAAAATGGCTACTTTGAAGAACCTAAAATATAAGACATATTTTCAGTTGTTTCACACTTTTTTGTTAAGTATATAATTCCACATGTGTTACTTCATAGTTTTGATGCCTTCAGTGTGAATCTACAATTTTTATAGTCATGAAAATACAGAAAACTCTTGGAATGAGAAGGTGTGTCCAAACCTTTGGTCTGTACTGTATGTATATATGTACAGTATGTATGTGTATGTAATGTATGTATATAGGTACAGTATGTATGTGTATGTAATGTATGTATATATGTACAGTATGTGTATGTAATGTATGTATATATGTACAGTGTGTATGTAATGTATGTATATATGTACAGTGTGTGTGTATGTAATGTATGTATATATGTACAGTATGTGTATGTAATATATGTATGTACAGTATGACAGTATGTATGTGTATGTAATGTATATATGTACAGTATGCATGTGTATGTAATGTATATATGTACAGTATGTATGTGTATGTAATGTATGTATATATGTACAGTATGTATGTGTATGTAATGTATGTATATATGTACAGTATGTATGTGTATGTAATGTATGTATATATGTACAGTAGGTATGTGTATGTAATGTATGTATATATGTACAGTATGTATGTGTATGTATTGTATGTATATATGTACAGTATGTATGTGTATGTAATGTATATATACGGTATGTGCATGTAATGTATGTATATATATGTACAGTGTGTATGTAATGTATGTATATATGTACAGTATGTATGTGTATGTAATGTATGTATATATGTACAGTATGTATGTGTATGTAATGTGTGTATATATGTACTGTATGTATGTGTATGTAATGTATGTATATATGTACAGTATTTATATGCCTAAGGACCATTGGGCAGATGTGGTGCCCTTTCTCACCCGGGAACCTCAGACACTATGACCTGTGTGAACAGGAGGCTAAGGACTACTCCAAGCTGAGAGGTGAGATCTTGGCACGTGCTGGGAGAGTGCACCACTGGACTTTCTCTGAAAGTATCCCACCCCGATCCCAGATGCATGATCTGATATATCTAGTAAAGAAGTGGCTTCAGCCTGAGGAGGCCACTCCAGCACAGATGGTGGAGAGAGTAGTACTTGACAAGTACACCAGATCGCTGTCGTCTCAGATTCAGCGCTGGGTTGGAGAAGCGGGACCTACCACAGCTGACCAGCTTGTGTGTTTGGTGGAATGGTACCGAGCCACTGAGGAGCTACTGCAGACATCTCCGAGACCTGTTAACCTCAAGACGGGTATCAACTACTTTGGGGGTGAGGAAGGTTGTGAGGGGAGGACGCTCATAGGAGGAACAGGCAGCAGGGACTGTGGACTCTAAGCCCAGGTCTCAAAATGGAGACCCATACCTTCTCAGATGTTGGCGGTGCCATGAACTAGATCATTTTGCTGCATACTGTCCCCTGACGACTGAGCCTATGGACTGCAACAGCTCTAGGCGGGTTTCCATGTTTGCTCAACCTTCTTGTTCAGCAGAAACCGCGACTGAACCACAGATGTGCAGGGTGACTGTAGCAGAGCGTGCTGTACTGGCTCTCCTGGACTATGGGAGCCTAGTAACCTTAGTGCACCATGAACTGGTCGACCCTGCACTATACAGTGGACAGACTATCGGGGTCTTATGTATACATGGTGAAACTAGGGAGTACCCTATTGCAGAGGTCACCATAAAAACTGCCTCTGGCACCGCCTCTCACAAAGTGGGTGTGGTTAAATCCCTGTTCCATAGTGTGATCGTAGGGAAGGCTTTTCCTTTGTTTTGGGATATGTGGAAAAAGCAGGGGCTGCCATGTCCTAAAAATCTTAATATTGGTGATGTCTTGCCTGAGGTTAACCCTGAACCCTTTGATCCTGACAGGGAAACACCAGCCGTAGGGGTGACCCAAGATGTTAATGATTTTCCCCTGTCTGTGTTAGCTGGTAATACTGAAGGTCAGGAGGATGTTCCCAAGATGCATGAGCTCAAGGTGTCCCGTGACAATTTTGGGACTGCTCAAATTAGAGACCCTAATCTGCTCGGGGAAAATGTCAAGGTGGTAAATGGTGAACCTCAGTATCCAGGGGCTGACAAGGAGTTCCCCTATATGTCCATGAATCAGGACCTACTGTATAGGGTAAACCAGATACGGGGAGAAATTATTGAACAATTGGTGGTGACTCGGCCCTATCAAAGAGTGGTTTTAGATTTGGCACATAAGCATGTGTTAGGAGGACACCTGGGGTACGAAAAGACCAAAGACCACATTCTACAGTGTTTCTATTGGCCGGGAATTGATAAGCACATTCAAGAGTATTGAAACTCCTGCCCAGAGTGTCAACTAACCGCTCCTGTGTCACATTTCAGGAGTCCTTTGGTACCCCTACCCATTATAGAGGTACCCTTTGAAAGAGTGGCCATGGACTTGGTAGGTCCTGTTGTATCGCCTGCTAGGGGGCATCAGTATATACTAGTGGTGTTAGATTATGCTACACGATACCCTGAGGCCGCTCCTTTGAGACATACTTCGGCTAAGCTAATTGCCAAGGAGCTTTTTTACATGTTCTCTCGGACAGGTATACCTAAGGAGATCCTGACTGACCAAGGGACTCCTTTTATGTCCAAGGTAATGAAAGAAATGTGTAAGCTCCTGAAAATCAAACACCTGAGAACTTCTGTGTATCACCCCCAGACAGATGGCCTAGTGGAGAGGTTCAATAAAACCCTTAAGGGCATGTTAAAAAGGGTGGTTAGCAAGGATGGCAAAGATTGGGAGTGCCCCAGTCCTCCACAGGTTTTTCCCCATTTGAGTTGGTGTATGGTAGACACCCACATGGTCTCCTAGGCATAGCTATGAAACCTGGGAACAAGAGCAAACTCCTTACAGGAGTGTAATTGAACACATTACCCTGATGCAGGATAGAATTGCAGCAGTAATGCCTATTGTAAAAGAACATATGGAGCAGGCCCAAAAGGCTCGGAGCCGTGTCTATAACAGAACGGCTAAACTTAGGACCTTCAGTCCAGGTGATCGGGTGTTGGTGTTGGTTCCCACGGTAGAAAGTAAGTTTCTGGCCAAGTGGCAAGTGCCATAAGAAGTTATTGAAAGAGTGGGAGAGGTGACCTATAAGGTATACCAACCGGGCAAGAGGAAGCCTGAACAAATATACCATATAAATTTACTAAAACCCTGGAAGGACAGGGAAACATTGACATCAGTAGGTACCCCTGGCAAGGCTACTACTGAAAGGGTAAAGACTCCTGGTAAAGCTTCACCTGAGGTGCAAATATCAGAGTCCCTATCTAAGGCACAGAAACAGGAGTCAAAAGAGTTTGTACAGAAAAATAATGATGTGTTTTCTGAGTTGCCTGGACGCACTAATGTGACAGAACATGACATTGTCACTGAGCCGCAGGTACAGGTTAATCTAAAACCGTACCGGATACCTGAAGCTCGTAGACAAGCCATATCTGAAGAGGTCAAAGATATGTTGGCACTTGGGGTCATTGAGGAGTCCAAGAGTGACTGGTCCAATCCCATTGTTTTGATCCCTAAGCCAGATGGTACCATCAGGTTCTGTAATGACTTTCGGAAGCTGAATAAAGTATCAAAATTTGATGCCTACTCGATGCCCAGAGTCAATGAGATAATCGAGAGGTTGGGACATGCTAGGTATTTCTCAACCCTCGACTTAACCAAATGGTACTGGCAGGTGCTGCTCACTAAAAAGGCCAGGGAAAAAACAGCTTTTGTCACCCCAGATGGCTTATTCCAATATGTGACTATGCTGTTTGGTTCACATGGGGTTCTGGAAACCTTCCAGAGGTTGATGGACAGGGTCCTTAAGCTCCATCAAAGGTATGCTTCAGATATCTAGATGACATTATCATCTTTAGTACGGACTGGGAAAGTCACTTGCCAAAAGTTCAGGCCGTACTAGCAGCCTTCAAGCAGCCGATTTAACTGCAAACCCAAAAAAGTGTGCCTTGGGTCTCGAAGAGGCCAAATACCTGGGGTATATAATAGGAAGAGGGGTGATAAAACCCCAGGTTAATAAAGTGGAGGCCATTCAAAATTGGCCCCGACCCCTGAATAAAAAGCAGGTGAGAGCTTTTCTGGGAATCGTCGGGTATTATCGTAGGTTCATCCCTAACTTTGCAACTATTGCAGCCCCACAGAGAGATCTGACTAAGAGAAATAGCTCCATAATGGTTAAATGGAGTGAAGAGGCAGAGGGGGCCTTTCAGGAGTTGAAGTCAGTTCTCTGCAAACAGCCGGTGTTGGTTACACCCGACTTTACAAAAGAGTTTGTGGTTCAGACTGACGCCTCTGATGTGGGGATAGGCGCAGTGCTGTCCCAAAGGGTGGGTGGTGAAGAACACCCAGTCACCTACTTGAGCAGGAAGTTGACACCACCAGAAAAAAACTATAGCATTGTGGAGAGGGAGTGCTTAGCCATTAAGTGGGCCCTGAAATCCCTGAGGTACTATTTGCTGGGCCGACATTTTAAGCTGGTCACTGATCACTCCCCTCTGACATGGATGTGCCGCACCAAGGAGAGAAATGCCAGAGTGACCATGTAAGAGACAGCCAATGTTGTCCTAAGCTTCATGTAACGTCTCTGCCTGTTCGGGTCTCGGCGCCACCCTCCGCTCGCACGCTGTGGCGAAGGAGGCGTGTTCGGTTTGATTCCTTGCGTAGGTTTCTTGTTGCTCAGTCTGAACATGGTCCTAGTTCCCTTGCTGTGTAAAGCCACACCCGTGTTCTGAGCATTGTTTCTCTCTGGACAGCATAGAGTTAATCTCTTCCTGGCCTGTGTGATTGACAGCCTGTGTACCTATCAGGTCTGGGGCTGATCCCAGACTTTCTATATACAGGATGTCACTTTCTCAGCAAGTTGCCGATTATTGCAACTTGTCTGCTCTCTTTGTTATATCTCTTGCTGCCTTATTACCTGATTCTCGGACCTTTTGGCTTGCCTTGTGACTATTCTTTTGGATTTTGATTCTGTACTGCATTGCTCGTTTGTTACCGACCCCTTGGCTTCCTGACCTCTCTTTTGTTGTTTGTTTTGTCTTGTCCTGTTCTGTGTGTCATTTACCCAGTATAGGGCTCGTCTTCAGGTTGTCCTTTTACCGTTTAGGGTAACTAAGGCAATAGGAAGGGACAGTGTCTGGGGTGAGATTAAGGCTCACTTGTCTCTGTCCTTCCTCCCAGACCCCTGCAATAGTGTAGGGTATTGCTACGTTTGGCAAGACCCTAACACTTCATTTGTCTGTATAAAATGTTAGTGTTGGATGTGTTTCTGTGATTCTGTTCCTTTAAGACAGCAGCCATTGTAGTTGTGACATGATTCTGGAGTGACACACCCCCTTTGATGTCAGCCTGTCTGTTCTGCAGACAGAGTGTGAGCAGAGAAGCAGGAAGTGACCAGAACAGAGAGCAGCAGCCATCTTGGCAAGAGAGAAGACAGGTGTCTGTGCTGTATTGAAATGGTGTGGAGATTTTTCTGTGCAGCTAAGCTGTATCTTGGTCCAGAGACAAACAGAGTGTAAAGAGACAACAGGACTAGTGAGTCCACGTGAAAGGAACTGTGCTCAGTGGCTGATTATTGAGACTGACATTGTGACTGTGTATATGGATACCACAGATAGAGACTCGCAGTGCTGTTGAAGTACTGGACAGTAACTGCTAAATCCTGGCTTACATCCCAGCTCAGTGTATAGATTTGGCAGGACTGTCGTGAAATCTGCTGTTGGATTACATTGCATTCATTTGGTTTCCCTGTCTGTTAAAGAGGATTCCATTACTCCCAAGATCTTGATAACCGTGAGGAGAGGACACTTCACTATAAAAGAAAGGATCGACTTTGGGCCCCACCGCGCACTTCTACGGACTGTAAGCGGTCCACCTGGATCACTGGGGAAAAGGGGGTGCACCCAAATGTGAAGCCAGGGTCAGTTAGGGATAGTTTTGGGTATATTGCTCATTCAGTGTCCATACTGCAGAAGTGGACATAAAAGTAGAAACCATTGTAGAATTTGCCTTGAAATTGTTCATGCTATATTGCATATTTTGCTTGTCTTTATCCCTGTTATTTTACCTTTAACTAGCCTTTATTAATTTATAGTAAATATATTTTTCTTGAACTTAACTACCGCGTGTGCGTTCATTTCTGGTTGCAGAGTCCAAACCACCTGCCTTGCTCTCGGTTCACAAATTGGCGTAGTCGGCAGGATCCGCTTACCAGAATGGACGGTGACGCACCCGTTAGGGAGAATGGTGATGGAGGAAGAATGCCAGCAGGGGCTTTAATGAGTCAGTTAGCTAAATTTGATGGCAATAATATGTCAGTGAGTATGTGGGTGGAACAGATACGAATGATACAGCGAATGTACCAGACCGCACCAGAAGTACTAGTAGAGCTAGTAATATTGACATTACAAGGGGATGCTAAGACCACGGTATTATTGAGGCCATTTGAACAAAGGCAGACATTTGAGCAAGTAGTCCAGATTCTAGAAACCATCTATGGAGAAACTGCATTGCTGGGGTCTCTGCGGGCTTGGCTTTTCCAGAGGGTACAACAGGAGAATGAAAACCTTCCCCAATATGCAAATGCACTACAAGAACTGCTCCGAGATATTCAAGGGAAGGAAAGAGGGGGCTCGCCAGCCTTCTGTAACCCTGATCGGACTCTCCGTGACCAGTTTGTCCTGGGGATACGTGACGGCAGTTTAACTGTGACTATGCAGGATTTTATACAACGAGAGACTGATGCTAAATTCCATGATGTACAGGTAGAGGCCATCTCCCGTGCCAATAGTATGGTCCCGAAGCCCCAGACCGCAGTTGGAGTTACTTTGTCACAGGGGGCTAGTTCTGGCTCAGAGACAGTAGAAAAAGGGATGGTTAAAGAAATTCTCACAGTAATGCAGAAACTGCAAGAGTAAATGGAACACTTGCACACCCGTTGTGATGAACATTCTATGAAAATTGCAGGCTTCCAGAAAACTGGAGATGAAAGGGTGAGCCATCCACACCCAGCAAGTCAGAATCACCCACCACTCCGCTGGAGGGTTGAGGATAGGACCTACCGAAGGGGTCTAAATCATTTAGTGCAGTGCTCAGGAGAAAGCGAAGGGGCTTACTGAAGGGGCCCAAACAAATGGCCAGAACGACGGGAGATACGCTGCTGGGAGTGTGGACGGATGGGCCACGTTGCTGCTAGATGTCCAGAGCAGCAACAAACTTATGAGAGACTGCCGTTAAACTGAAGTCCCCTGCTGCTGTAGGGCGTGTAGTAGGGGAGACTGACAAGAAGACTATGTGGGGAGAATGCCCTGATGATGACCTGATCGCTGCAAGTCGTGTCATACAGGTGGAAATGGAGGGTATTCCGGATACCGGGATGATTGACACGGGTTCCCAAGTAACGACCCTGAGTAGAGACTGTTTTTTTTTTTTTTCAACTGTTTATTTTAAAAGGTTTTTGTCATACAGAGAAAATAACAATATACAAGAAAAATAAGATAACTGAAGGTAACAAACATAGGACAGACGGGGATTACTCAGCATTCTCAATAAATTACCAGGCTTTAAACAAACTGGCCAGAAATGGCACCATAAAGGCCAAGGAATCCGATAACAAACGGGTAGACAAGACAGGAGGACATAAGGGTGACAGAAGGACATCCAGGAAGTAAGGGGCCACACATCAGTCAGATCAGAGAGGCCGGGCCGCCCAGAACTCATCCCACGGTTTCCAGATCAGGCAGAACCTCTCCTCCTCATTATTAAGAAGGGCCGTCAGGTACTCCAGGGAGCGCGTATCTTTTATCCTAGCGTATAACTCCTCCAGGGCCTGGGGGAGCTGGTTGCCGCCAGTGTTTAGCAATCAGACATCTAGCGGAGGTAAGGAGGAGTAACAGGAGCTGGAGAGCGGGCCTGCGCAAAGTATCGGGGGGGGGGGGGGAGGTTGAGAAGGAGTAGAGACTGTTATGAACGGTACTTCCGGCAATATGTGAAATATGATCCACATACATTCGTACGAGTGGTCGCAGCTAACCAGTTACCAGTTCCGGTCGTGGGAGTGGCCTGGATGAATGTCCGGGTATGTGGTCAAGATCTAGGTAGGAAAGGCATTGTGGTGGTACAGGAGTCACATGAAGTAAATGTCCCTGTCATTTTGGGGATGAATGCATTAAAAGAATTAGATCAGATCCTCTTTGAAAAGAAAGGTGATGGTTATTGGAAAGAAACCACCACCCATCGGCCTACTCAAACAGCTTTCCAGCGGCTGATCCGGACATGTGGCTTACAGAAAAGTTCGGATGCACAGCGTCCTCTGGCTCGAATTTCAGTTCCTTTGCATACAAAAGTTATACTGCCACCCGGTCGGGAGACGATAGTGTCCATGCCCGTAGGCACCTGTCGGAAACTAGAGGGCATAGCTGTGTTGGTAGAACCACTGCAGGCAGCCGAAGGGGGTGTTGATCCGCTAGTGGCCTGTTCCTTGGCAATAGTTCGCAATGGAAGAGTACCACTTCGATGTGTAAACACTCAGGACCAGAGTGTGGACCTGACCCCAGGGAGGCTGCTGGCTAACATCTATGTGGCTCCGGAGGAAGTAAGGAAAGTAACTCCGATGCAGCTGAAGTCGACTGAAAGGAATGAGTGGACCGTTACTGTGTCCATGGGAGAAGATGAGAAACCCACCTCTGAATGGAATGGCCGTGCAATTCGAGAACAGATGAAGATGGATGTAAGTTCATGTTCTCTGGAACAGGTCCAGAAGGTAGATGGGCTGTTGTGGGAGAACCGAGCCACCTTTGCGCGTTATGCTGAAGATTTTGGATGTACAACAGGGATCTACCATGAGATTCCCACAGGAGACACCCCTCCAATTAGAGAGTGCTACCGACAAATTCCTCCACAGTTGTATCAGGAAGTGAAAGAACTGTTAGCTAAGATGCTACAGGGTGGGATCATCCAAGAAAGCCAAAGTCCCTGGGCGGCTCCTGTGGTGTTAGTAAGAAAAAAAGATGGGTCCTTCCGATTTTGTGTAGACTATCGGAATTTAAACGCTTGCACCGTACGAGATTCCTACCCCTTGCCACGGATTGAGGAGTCCCTCTCAGCGCTAGGGAGAGCACGGTACTTCTCCTCGCTAGATCTGGCTAGTGGGTATTGGCAGGTGCCGATTGCCCCAAAAGACAAGGAGAAGAAGGCATTCATCTTGCCCATGGGACTATACGAATTTAACCAGATGCCCTTCGGGTTGACAAATGCACCCGGAACGTTTCAGCGATTGATGGAGAAATGTCTCGATGACTTCAACTTTGAGTTCACTCTCATCTACTTGGACGACATTATAGTGTATTCTGCGACCTTTGAAGACCATCTCCACCAGTTGGGCCAAGTATTTCGAAGACTGCGGGAACATGGGCTCAAATTGAAACCCAGTAAATGTCGGTTGTTCCAATCTGAAATTGATTACTTGGGTCACCGAGTATCAGGAGAAGGGGTGAGACCATCAAAAGATAAGATAGCGGCTGTTCAAGATTGGCCGATACCGACTACCCTGCGGGAAGTGAGGGCGTTCCTTGGAGTAGCCGGTTACTACCGACGGTTTATTAAGGATTTCACCAAGATAGCAGCACCACTTAATGTTCTCATATGGGGCACATCCGGTGGTCCAAAGAACCGGTCCGTGAAGTGGGGACCTGAACAGGAACAAGCCTTCCAGGCATTGAAGGATGCACTGACAACAGCCCCAGTCTTGGCATATGCTGATTACCACTTGCCGTTCCAGTTATATACAGATGCAAGCCTGTATGGTTTTGGAGCAGTGCTTTCCCAACTTCAGGATGGCCAGGAGAGGGTCATAGCGTACGGCAACCGGTCTTTGAGAGATTCTGAAAGAAATCCCGAGAATTATAGTTCATTTAAGTTGGAGCTGTTGGCACTGGTATGGGCCATGACCGAGAAATTCTCTGAATATTTGACCAGTGCTGAAGTTTTAGTACTGACTGACAACAACCCACTAGCTCACCTGGAAAATGCCAAGCTCGGGGCGTCAGAGCAGAGGTGGATAGCCCAAATGTCTAAGTTCAATTACCGCATTAAGTATCGGTCCAAGACAGAGAACCAGAATGCTGACAGACTTTCTAGGGTAACTGCCCAGACCCCCACAGAAGACGTGGATCATGAGTTGGAGCATGTGGAGGTGCCCGACTTCAGCAGATTTTCACAGGCCTTGGCCGCCGCTAATCAGTTTGAGATGGAGGGGACTGAAATGGCTCCTTTCTTTGGTCCCTCACGACAGGAATGGGCACAGATACAGCAGACAAATGGGCTGGTGCAGATGATCAAGTGTGTTGAGAAAGGCCAGAAGCCCTGTAGAGAGGAAAGAGAACGACTGACACGTGAGATATTATCTGTTCTGAGTCAGGGGGAAAAGTTGGAGGTGAAAAATGGAGTGCTAGGCCGAAAGGTCTATTTACCTTCTGAGATCGACATTCGATACCAAATTGTGGTGCCTAGTGAACTGGCTCGCTCGTTGGCGGTTGAGGCTCATAATAAGAATAGACATTTTGGTCATGAGAAGACCTTTCTTTGGTTACAGCGACTGATTTACTGCCCTGGTCTTCGTCAAATGGTCGAAGAAGTATGCCGCTGCTGTCGAACTTGTGAGATCCATAAGGCAATAGAACAGAGAGCTCCCCTGCAAACCATCGTGACCCAGGAACCTTTAGAAATCGTCATGATAGACTAAGGGTGGGCCCATCCAATAGCGGACACCAGTATTGCCTCGTAATGGTGGATCATTTCGCCAAATTTGCGGTGGTAACCGCCACCATGGACCAGACAGCTAAGTCAGCAGCTCGTGCTCTGTGCCAAGATTTCATTCGAGTATATGGGTGCCCCCAACGCATCCACTCCAACCAGGGCACCTGCTTTGAGGGACACGTAATGAAAGAAGTTCAACGTATCTACGGGATAAAGAAGTCGCACACGACTCCATACCACCCTCAGGGAAATGGGGCCTGTGAAAGATTCAACAGAACTCTGCTACAGATGCTGCGGACTCTGGAGGAAGACAAGAAGTTACAGTGGCCTCAGTTCCTGTCTGAAATGGTTTGGGCCTATAACAATCAGGTCCATTCTACGACGGGGTACTCTCCTTATACACTTCTCTTTGGGCGGTCTGGGCGAAGTATAGGAGAATTACAGTTGAATGATGTGGATGGGTTCCCTCCGAGGGATCCAACCTCCTGGGTGCGGGTGCACCGGCAGAAACTTGAGACGATCCATCGATTGGTGCGGCAGCGCCTGCAAGAACATCCCCATCCTGTTAAGACCCCAGTGCAAGAAGCACCATTGCAACCAGGCGTCCTGGTGCTAGTTCATGTCAAGAAACCCCAAGGGAAATTGGAAAGCAGATGGGAGGCTTTGCCGTATCGTGTTGTTGGCCGCAAGTATGCGAATGGACCAGTGTACCATGTCCAGAAAGAAGGAACTGATTGTGTTCGAGTACTTCACCGAAATATGTTGCGCCTGTGTCATTCTGAAGGGACAAATCATGATGGGCCTGCCAATGTGAACGAACTCCCCCAGTCAGAGAATGGAGGTGGGGAATGGGCCTCCGATGAGGAGGATGATTGTTGGCCGATCCCTGCTCCTGGGGATGTTCCACCTGTGACTACTGTATCTCCGGCCTGTGCCCCCTCTGGTTCAGAATCCGCTGGTCCTTCTCAGCCCATAGCTGCAGCACCCCATAATATAACACCAGTCCTCAGACGGATCACTAGGCCAAATGCTGGTATTCCCCCTGTTCAGTATGCGCAGGATGAGTTCGTTTGGCCTTCCATACATCGGTATACTACCACCCTGTGCATAAAAGTACAACCCTCTGGATATACAGTCATAGGCAGGGACTGCCAAAGTTAAAGTGGGGGGGAATATGTAAGAGACAGCCAATGTTGTCCTAAACTTCATTGGTCTGTATAAACTGTTAATGTTGAATGTGTTTCTGTGATTCTGTTCCTTTAAGACAGCAGCCATTGTAGTTGTGACATGATGCTGGAGTGACACACCCCCTTTGATGTCAGCCTGTCTGTTCTGCAGACAGAGTGTGTGCAGAGAAGCAGGAAGTGACGAGAACTGAGAGCAGCAGCCATCTTGGCAAGAGAGAAGACAGGTGTCTGTGCTGTATTGAAATGGTGTGGAGATTTTTCTGTGCAGCTAAGCTGTATCTTGGTCCAGAGACAAACAGAGTGTAAAGAGACAACAGGACTAGTGAGTCCACGTGAAAGGAACTGTGCTCAGTGGCTGATCAGTGAGACTGACATTGTGTCTGTGTATATGGATACCACAGATAGAGACTCGCAGTGCTGTTGATGTACTGGACAGTAACTGCTAAATCCCGGTTTACATCCCAGCTCAGTGTATGGATTCGGCAGGACTTTCAGTGTGCTGTGTGGAATCTGCTGTTGGATTACATTGCATTCATTTGGTTTCCCTGTCTGTTAAAGAGGACTCCATTACTCCCGAGATCTTGATAACCGTGAGGAGAGGACGCTTCACTATAAAAGAAAGGAACGACTTTGGGCCCCACCGCGTGCTTCTACGGACTGTAAGCGGTCCACCTGGACCACTTGGGAAATGGGGGTGCACCCAAATGTGAAGTCAGTGTCAGTTAGGGATAGTTTTGGGTATATTGCTCATTCAGTGTCCATACTGCAGAAGTGGACAGAGTAAAAGTAGAAACCATTGCAGAATTTGCCTTGAAATTGTTCATGCTATATTGTATATTTTGCTTGTCTTTATCCCTGTTATTTTACCTTTAACTAGCCTTTATTAATTTATAGTAAATATATTTTTCTTGAACTTAACTACCACGTGTGCGTTCATTTCCGGTTGCGGAGTCCAAACCACCTGCCTTGCTCTCGGTTCACAACCAGAGGGTTTCTGGCCAAGCAAAATTTTAAATTCACTGTGGAACACAGGGCAGGCAAGCTGCAGGGAAATGTTGATGCACTGTCCAGGACCCATTGTATGGTCAGAAGTGTCCGCCCCTACAGGTCCAAACAAGGGGGGGGGGTATGTGAGAAGGTGACAGGCAGAGTACTGGAGTCTCACTATATTAGCCCCCGATTTTTAACATATGTCTGGTCCAGGGTGGGTTTTGAGTAGGCCTCAGCCCAGGTGTAAGTCCTAGGCCTCATTACTGGCCCATAAAAGCCTACAGAGCCTGCACTTCAGGGCAGACCCTGGAAGAGAGTGGAGCTGCCTGGGACTGTCTGGAGCTGAGAGTCTGGTGAGACCTGGGCCTTGTTGCTATTTTGTTTTGTTTGTGTGGCTGGAGCAAGCCACACGTATAGCTAGGATTAATTCTGTTTAGTTAGAGGCTCAGATGACCAGGATTTTGTTTTCTTATTTGCCTGAAGTTAAGGCTGTGTTTACTTTGCCTGTTTTACCTGACGTAAGGTTTATTTAGTTTTGCCATTTTTTTTTAATAAACCTGTTGTACCAGAACTTTGTGTCCCTGTCTCTGACTGTTTGGGTCCGTACCTGTGCTGCTACCGAGCTATCTCCCCCATTGTAGGTGTCTACAATCTTGTAATCAGTCAGTGGGCCTGTATATAGGGCTACAGATACTGACTGTGTTGTTTGGTGACATGGTGAGTACCACACTCAACATGGACCAGAGGAAGCGAAGGAAAGAAAATTATAGACAAGCATGTTAAAGGTAAAGGTTATAAGACCATCTCCAAGCAGCTTGATGTTCCTGTGACTACATTTACACATAATATTCAGAAATTTAAGATCCATGGGACTGTAGCCAACCTCTCTGGACGTGGCCGCAGGAGGAAAATTGATGACAAATCAAAGAGAAGGATAACAAATGGTTACGAATGGTAACAAAAGAGCCCAGAAAAACTTCTAAAGAGATTAAAGGTGAACTTCAAGCTCAAGGAACATCAGTGTCAGATCGCACCATCCGTCGTGGTTTGAGCCAAAGTGAACTTCATGGGAGACGACCAAGGAGGGCCATTGTTGAAAACAAATCATAAATGGAATTTGCCAAACTACATGTTGACAAGCCACAAAGCTTCTGGGAGAATGTCCTATGGACAGGTGAGGCAAAAAATTAAATTTTTGGCAAGGCACATCAGCTCTATGTTCAGACGGAAAAATGAAGCCTATCATGAAAAGAACACTGTCCGTACTGTGAAACATGGAGGAGGCTCTGTTATGTTCTGGGGCTGCTTTGCTGCTGTCTTGAATCTGTGCAGGGTACAATGAAATCTCAAGACTATCAAGGGATTCTAGAGAGAAATGTGCCGCCCAGTGTCAGAAAGCTTGGTCTCAGTCGCAGGTCATGGGTCTTGCAACAGGATAATGACCCAAAACACACAGCTAAAAACCCCCAAGAATGGCTAAGAGGGAAACATTGGACTATTCTGAAGTGACCTTCTATGAGCCCAGACCTAAATCCTATTGAGCATCTTTGGAAAGAGCTGAAACATGCCGTCTGGAAAAGGCACCCTTCAAACCCGAGACAACTGGAGCAGTTTGCTCATGAGGAGTGGCCAAAATCCCTGCTGAGAGGTGCAGAAGTCTCATTGACAGTTACAGGAATCGTCTGATTGCAGGGATTGCCTCAAAAGGTTGTGCAACAAAATATTACGTTAAGGGAACCATCATTTCTGTCCAGGCCTGTATCATGAGTTTTCTTTTTTTTAAAATTCTGTTGAAGCCTGGTTGGAAAGCAATGTCTGACTTTCATTTGTTCATTTTCATAGAATTTTTATATATTATTACTTTTGTCAGATTCAAGTTATTTCTGTGACCATTGTGGGGTTTTCTTTCATTAAACGAGGGAGAGACCAACAATTGTGTCCACTTGTGTATATATCCATATAGTCAACATTTGATGACAAATCTCAATGTTATTTTAGGTAGATAATAAGACTTCCTTATTATTTAACACTTCTTTGGTTACAGCTTAGACCAGATATTACCTTTTAAGCAATATTCTTACATTAAATATTACTCTATTAAATATCATTACATTCTTCATATGAGACCTAATACAAAACTTTATTCATTTGTTCAAAAGATTTTAGGACATAGCCACATCACACTGACATGAGATAACCTTGTCTTACAATGTAATAACAGCTGGTCCTTCACATTCCCATGAACCATCTGGAATACCAAAAATATCTCCCAGAATCAAGTAACTTCAGACTCTTTTACAGGAATGTCAAGGCTTTTCTCTTTGCTAAGTCCAAATTAAAAAAATACCTTCCCTTTTCCATATTAATGTAAATCTTCTTGTGTAATGATTGTGTCTGTGTATACATATTAATAGAATAGACTAACTCATCTATCTCTTGATATACCTTATTCTTTGATCTTAATATTTTTCTTCGCTTACCCCATGTTTGTAGGTGTGGATGGTAATCATATATATATATGTACATTTATAAAGATATATGGCCAGTGATAAAATCACACGACACCTATGCGGGCCGGAGATCCTATGACAGGCTCCAGCCTCCAGTGAGTCCCCACCAACCACCCCATGATAGCAGCCCTACCCCGGCAGTGTTATGGAGCTGCTGCTGGAGGGGTGAAAAAAAGGTCTGAGTAAAAGACAACCTCAAGATAGCGGGCACACTGCCTCAGAGTCATGGAAAGACCATAGATAGAGGGAAATGTCAGGGTTACATCAGACGTACCCAGAGCGCCGCAGAAGAAAGTGTGTTTGTAGCATGTGCCAAGGGCGCTGCCTCATCCAGGCCACCTTTAAGAGTTTTCTTATTGTGTACAGTATGTGTATGTAATGTATGTATATATGTACAGTATGTATGTGTATGTAATGTATATATGTACAGTATGTATGTGTATGTAATGTATGTATATATGTACAGTATGTATGTGTATGTAATGTATATATGTACAGTATGTATGTGTATGTAATGTATGTATATATGTACAGTATGTATGTGTATGTAATGTATATATGTACAGTATGTATGTGTATGTAATGTATGTATATATGTACAGTATGTATGTGTATGTAATGTATGTATATATGTACAGTATGTATGTGTATGTAATGTATGTATATATGTACAGTATGTATGTGTATGTAATGTATATATGTACAGCATGTATGTGTATGTAATGTATGTATATATGTACAGTATGTATGTAATGTGTGTATATGTACAGTATGTATGTAATGTATGTATATATGTACAGTATGTATGTAATGTATGTATATATGTACAGTATGTATGTGTGTAATGTATGTATATATGTACAGCATGTATGTGTATGTAATGTGTGTATATGTACAGTATGTATGTAATGTGTGTATATGTACAGTATGTATGTAATGTATGTATATATGTACAGTATGTATGTAATGTATGTATATATGTACAGTATGTATGTGTGTAATGTATGTATATATGTACAGCATGTATGTGTATGTAATGTATGTATATATATACAGTGTGTATGTGTATGTAATGTATGTATATATGTACAGTATGGATGTGCATGTAATGTATGTATATATGTACAGTATGTAATGTATGTTAATATGTACAGTATATATGTTTATGTAATGTATATATGTACAGTATGTATGTGTATGTAATGTATGTATATATGTACAGTATGTATATGTAATGTATGTATATATGTACAGTATGTTTGTGTATGTAATGTATGTATATATGTACAGTATGTGTGTATGTAATGTATGTATATATGTACAGTATGTGTGTATGTAATGTGTGTATATATGTACAGTATGTATGTGTATGTAATGTATGTATATATGTACAGTATGTATATGTATGTAATGTATGTATATATGTACAGTATGTATGTGTATGTAATGTATGTATATGTGTACAGTATGTATGTGTATGTAATGTGTGTATATGTGTACAGTATGTATGTGCATGTAATGTATGTATATATATGTACAATATGTGTGTGTATGTAATGTATGTATATATGTACAGTATGTATGTGCATGTAATGTATGCATACAGTATGTGGATGGGAGAGGGCAGGAGCAGGAAGAGATGGAGAATGATGACGATTGTAGGGTGTCTGAGAGTTGCAGAGTGCTGATGATGCGTAGATTCCTGTATGTGTGATAGGTAGGTGTGTTCTGAGAATGAGAAAAAGCCCTGATAGCAAAAGAAAGAGGGTCATGGTCAGAAATAAGCAAAGAAGTGTTAGCAACATTGTAATCTGAAAAAAGTAAGAAGAAGACCAGGGCAAGCTTATTCTCATCTTTGTATGGAAGAGATAGTAAGTGAAAGGCCAAAAGAGGAGGTTAGTGACAGAACCCGAGAGGTAGTCACAGTTACTACTGGGGTAATAAAGGGGTCAGTATTAGAGAAATCACAGGTACTAGTGGGGTACCACAGGGGTCAGTATTAGAGGAGTCACAGTTACTAGTGGGGTACCACAGGGGTCAGTATTAGAGGAGTCACAGTTACTATTGGGGTATAACATGGGTCAATATTAGAGTAGTCACAGTTACTAGTGGGGTACCACAGGGGTCAGTATTAGAGGAGTCACAGTTACTAGTGGGGTAAAACAGGGGTCAATATTAGAGGAGTCACAGTTACTAGTGGGGTAACAATGGTCAGTATTAGAGGAGTCACAGTTACTAGTGGGGTACAACAGGGGTCACTATTAGGGGAGTTTGTGTTATTTTTGCTATATTTCTTGATAACCATTGTCACGTATGGACCATCCTAGGATGTGATGTGGGTGCGGCTGTCAGGGATTAATTCACTCCACTCATTCAATCTTGCACCCACCCTTTATTCAGGCTACAAATTAGCCATAAATCTAACTCCAAAAGGAGACAAAAATGAAAAAAAAAAAACGTTTAAAGTTACAGTCCATGGAGCTTGGAAGAATCTCAGATGGCCATTACCCAGCTCAGCTGGCTCCAAAGATGTGACAGAGTTTCCTTTGGTATCACCAGTTCTTGTAATGTTAGGCCCTGGCCCATGTTTCAGATGTTTCTTTGTCAGGGCACCCACCACTTTATAAGGTGAAGGTTAAAGTGTTTCTTCTCTGCCATGGAAAGCTGGGTTCCCTAGACCTCTCCCCCCTTTCTTTGATGTCCAGGAAGACGTTTGTGTATCTGGCAGTTTATAACCCCATTTATCGGTCTTGGTAATGGAATGGATTTATTACATCTAAAATTTTAATAGTTTAGTCTGGAATAAATTCTGTTTCATTTTCTAGGTGGAGATATATAAAGGAGAAGATAATCAGAGATTGGCACAAAAAGACCTTGGGAATCAATAACCATGACATCTAATCTAGCCATAAATGAGAGAATTCACAGAGATAAAAGACCATTTTCATGTCTCAAATGTGGGAAATGTTTCAGTTTCAAATCACAGCTTGTGGCTCATGGAAGATCCCACACAGGGGAGAAGCCATTTGCATGTTCTGAATGTGGGAAACGTTTTGGCTACAAATCACAACTTGCACCCCATCTGAGAATTCACAAAGGAGAGAAGCCATTTTCCTGTTCTGAATGTGAGCAATGTTTTCGCGACAAATCACATCTTGCATATCATTTAAAAAGTCACAAAGGGGAAAAGCAATTTTCATGTTCAGAATGTGGAAAATGCTTTATACTGAAAAGTTCTCTTCAAAAACATCAGAAAATTCACATAGGAGAGAATCCCTTTTTATGCTCAGAATGTGGACTATGTTTTTTGCAGAAAAGTGCTCTTCAAAAACATCAGAGATGTCACACAGGAGAGAAGCCATTTACATGCTCAGAATGTGGAAAATGTTTTACTGGCAAATCAAATCTTGTAACCCATCTGAGAATTCACACAGGAAAGAAGCCTTATTCATGTTCTGAATGCGGGAAATGTTTTTTGCAGAAAAGTTATCTTCAAAAACATCAGAGATGTCACACAGGGGAGAAGCCATTTACATGCTCAGAATGTGGGAAATGTTTTAGCCAGGCATCAAATCTTGCAAATCATTTCAAAATTCACACAGAAGAGAAGCCTTATTCATGTTCTGAATGTGGGAAATGTTTTAGCCAGACATCAATTCTTGCAAATCATCTGAGAATTCACACAGGAGAGAAGTCTTATTCATGTTCAGAATGTGAGCAATGTTTTAGCAACAAATCACATCTTGCATATCATTTAAAAAATCACAAACAGTAAAAGCTATTTTCATGTTCATAATGTGGAAAATGCTTTATACTGAAAAGTTCTCTTCAAAAACATCAGAGAATTCACACAGGAGAGAAGCCATATTCATGTTGTGAATGTGGGAAATGTTTTAGCCAGGCATCAATTCTTGCAAATCATCATCTGAGAATTCACACAGGAGAGAAGCCATATTCATGTTCTGAATGTGGGAAATGTTTTAGCCAGACATCAATTCTTGCAAATCATCTGAGAATTCACACAGGAGAGAAGCCTTATTCATGTTCTGAATGTGAGCAATGTTTTAGCAACAAATCACATTTTGCATATCATTTAAAAAATCACAAACGGTAAAAGCTATTTTCATGTTCATAATGTGGAAAATGCTTTATACTGAAAAGTTATCTTCAAAAACATCAGAAAATTCACAGAGGAGAGAAGCCTTATTCATGTTCTAAATGTGGGAAATGTTTTAGCCAGACATCAATTCTTCCAAATCATCTGAGAATTCACACAGCAGAGAAGCCTTATTCATGTTCTGAATGTGGGAAATGTTTTAGCCAGGCATCAATTCTTGCAAATCATCATCTGAGAATTCGCACAGGAGAGAAGCCTTATTCATGTTCTGAATGTGAGCAATGTTTTAGCAACAAATCACATCTTGCATATCATTTAAAAAATCACAAACGGTAAAAGCTATTTTCATGTTCATAATGTGGAAAATGCTTTATACTGAAAAGTTCTCTTCAAAAACATCAGAGAATTCACACAGGAGAGAAGCCATATTCATGTTGTGAATGTGGGAAATGTTTTAGCCAGGCATCAATTCTTGCAAATCATCATCTGAGAATTCACACAGGAGAGAAGCCTTATTCATGTTCTAAATGTGGGAAATGTTTTAGCCAGACATCAATTCTTGCAAATCATCAGAGAATTCACACAGGAGAGAAGCCATATTCATGTTCTGAATGTGGGAAATGTTTTAGCCAGGCATCAATTCTTGCAAATCATCAGAGAATTCACACAGGAGAGAAGCCTTATTCATGTTCTGAATGTGAGCAATGTTTTAGCAACAAATCACATCTTGCATATCATTTAAAAAATCACAAACGGTAAAAGCTATTTTCATGTTCATAATGTGGAAAATGCTTTATACTGAAAAGTTCTCTTCAAAAACATCAGAGAATTCACACAGGAGAGAAGCCATATTCATGTTGTGAATGTGGGAAATGTTTTAGCCAGGCATCAATTCTTGCAAATCATCATCTGAGAATTCACACAGGAGAGAAGCCTTATTCATGTTCTAAATGTGGGAAATGTTTTAGCCAGACATCAATTCTTGCAAATCATCAGAGAATTCACACAGGAGAGAAGCCATATTCATGTTCTGAATGTGGGAAATGTTTTAGCCAGGCATCAATTCTTGCAAATCATCTGAGAATTCACATAGGAGAGAAGCCTTATTCATGTTCTGAATGTGAGCAATGTTTTAGCAACAAATCACATCTTGCATATCATTTAAAAAATCACAAACGGTAAAAGCTATTTTCATGTTCATAATGTGGAAAATGCTTTATACTGAAAAGTTCTCTTCAAAAACATCAGAGAATTCACACAGGAGAGAAGCCATATTCATGTTGTGAATGTGGGAAATGTTTTAGCCAGGCATCAATTCTTGCAAATCATCATCTGAGAATTCACACAGGAGAGAAGCCTTATTCATTTTCTGAATGTGGGAAATGTTTTAGGCAGACATCAATTCTTGCAAATCATCTGAGAATTCACACAGGAGAGAAGCCTTATTCATGTTCTGAATGTGAGCAATGTTTTAGCAACAAATCACATCTTGCATATCATTTAAAAAATCACAAACGGTAAAAGCTATTTTCATGTTCATAATGTGGAAAATGCTTTATACTGAAAAGTTATCTTCAAAAACATCAGAAAATTCACAGAGGAGAGAAGCCTTATTCATGTTCTAAATGTGGGAAATGTTTTAGTCAGCCATCAATTCTTGCAAATCATCTGAGAATTCACACAGGAGAGAAGCCTTATTCATGTTCTGAATGTGGGAAATGTTTTAGCCAGGCATCAATTCTTGCAAATCATCATCTGAGAATTCACACAGGAGAGAAGCCTTATTCATGTTCTGAATGTGAGCAATGTTTTAGCAACAAATCACATCTTGCATATCATTTAAAAAATCACAAACGGTAAAAGCTATTTTCATGTTCATAATGTGGAAAATGCTTTATACTGAAAAGTTCTCTTCAAAAACATCAGAGAATTCACACAGGAGAGAAGCCATATTCATGTTGTGAATGTGGGAAATGTTTTAGCCAGGCATCAATTCTTGCAAATCATCATCTGAGAATTCACACAGGAGAGAAGCCTTATTCATGTTCTAAATGTGGGAAATGTTTTAGCCAGACATCAATTCTTGCAAATCATCAGAGAATTCACACAGGAGAGAATAGCCATATTCATGTTCTGAATGTGGGAAATGTTTTAGCCAGGCATCAATTCTTGCAAATCATCTGAGAATTCACACAGGAGAGAAGCCTTATTCATGTTCAGAATGTGAGCAATGTTTTAGCAACAAATCACATCTTGCATATCATTTAAAAAATCACAAACGGTAAAAGCTATTTTCATGTTCATAATGTGGAAAATGCTTTATACTGAAAAGTTCTCTTCAAAAACATCAGAGAATTCACACAGGAGAGAAGCCATATTTATGTTGTGAATGTGGGAAATGTTTTAGCCAGGCATCAATTCTTCCAAATCATCATCTGAGAATTCACACAGGAGAGAAGCCTTATTCATGTTCTAAATGTGGGAAATGTTTTAGCCAGACATCAATTCTTGCAAATCATCAGAGAATTCACACAGGAGAGAAGCCATATTCATGTTCTGAATGTGGGAAATGTTTTAGCCAGGCATCAATTCTTGCAAATCATCTGAGAATTCACACAGGAGAGAAGCCTTATTCATGTTCTGAATGTAAGCAATGTTTTAGCAACAAATCACATCTTGCATATCATTTAAAAAATCACAAACGGTAAAAGCTATTTTCATGTTCATAATGTGGAAAATGCTTTATACTGAAAAGTTCTCTTCAAAAACATCAGAGAATTCACACAGGAGAGAAGCCTTATTTATGTTGTGAATGTGGGAAATGTTTTAGCCAGACATCAATTCTTGCAGATCATCAGAGAATTCACACAGGAGAGAAGCCATATTCATGTTGTGAATGTGGGAAATGTTTTAGCCAGGCATCAATTCTTGCAAATCAACATCTGAGAATTCACACAGGAGAGAAGCCTTATTCATGTTCTGAATGTGGGAAATGTTTTAGCCAGACATCAATTCTTGCAAATCATCTGAGAATTCACACAGGAGAGAAGCCTTATTCATGTTCTGAATGTGAGCAATGTTTTAGCAACAAATCACATCTTGCATATCATTTAAAAATTCACAAACGGTAAAAGCTATTTTCATGTTCATAATGTGGAAAATGCTTTATACTGAAAAGTTCTCTTCAAAAACATCAGTGAATTCACACAGGAGAGAAGCCTTATTTATGTTGTGAATGTGGGAAAGGTTTTAGCCAGACATCAATTCTTGCAGATCATCAGAGAATTCACACAGGAGAGAAGCCATATTCATGTTGTGAATGTGGGAAATGTTTTAGCCAGGCATCAATTCTTGCAAATCCTCATCTGAGAATTCGCACAGGAGAGAAGCCTTATTCATGTTCTGAAGGTGGGAAATGTTTTAGCCAGACATCAATTCTTGCAAATCATCTGAGAATTCACACAGGAGAGAAGCCTTTTTCATGTTCAGAATGTGAGCAATGTTTTAGCAACAAATCACATCTTGCATATCATTTAAAAAATCACAAACGGTAAAAGCTATTTTCATGTTCATAATGTGGAAAATGCTTTATACTGAAAAGTTCTCTTCAAAAACATCTGAGAATTCACACAGGAGAGAAGCCTTATTCATGTTCTAAATGTGGTAAATGTTTTAGCCAGACATCAATTCTTGCAAATCATCAGCGAATTCACACAGGAGAGAAGCCTTAATCATGTTCTGAATGTGGGAAATGTTTTAGCCATACATCAATTCTTGCAAATCATCTGAGAATTCACACAGGAGAGAAGCCTTATTCATGTTCAGAATGTGAGCAATGTTTTAGCAACAAATCACATCTTGCATATCATTTAAAAAATCACAAACGGTAAAAGCTATTTTCATGTTCATAATGTGGAAAATGCTTCATACTGAAAAGTTCTCTTCAAAAACATCAGAGAATTCACACAGGAGAGAAGCCTTATTCATGTTCTAAATGTGGGAAATGTTTTAGCCAGACATCAATTCTTGCAAATCATCAGAGAATTCACACAGGAGAGAAGCCATATTCGTGTTCTGAATGTGGGAAATGTTTTAGCCAGGCATCAATTCTTGCAAATCATCATCTGAGAATTCACACAGGAGAGAAGCCTTATTCATGTTCTGAATGTGAGCAATGTTTTAGCAACAAATCACATCTTGCATATCAATTAAAAAATCACAAACGGTAAAAGCTATTTTCATGTTCATAATGTGGAAAATGCTTTATACTGAAAAGTTATCTTCAAAAACATCAGAAAATTCACAGAGGAGAGAAGCCTTATTCATGTTCTAAATGTGGGAAATGTTTTAGCCAGACATCAATTCTTGCAAATCATCAGAGAATTCACACAGGAGAGAAGCCATATTCGTGATCTGAATGTGGGAAATGTTTTAGCCAGGCATCAATTCTTGCAAATCATCATCTGAGAATTCACACAGGAGAGAAGTTTTATTCATGTTCTGAATGTGAGCAATGTTTTAGCAACAAATCACATCTTGCATATCATTTAAAAAATCACAAACGGTAAAAGCTATTTTCATGTTCATAATGTGGAAAATGCTTTATACTGAAAAGTTCTCTTCAAAAACATCAGAGAATTCACACAGGAGAGAAGCCATATTCATGTTGTGAATGTGGGAAATGTTTTAGCCAGGCATCAATTCTTGCAAATCATCATCTGAGAATTCACACAGGAGAGAAGCCTTATTCATGTTCTGAATGTGGGAAATGTTTTAGCCAGACATCAATTCTTGCAAATCATCTGAGAATTCACACAGGAGAGAAGCCTTATTCATGTTCAGAATGTGAGCAATGTTTTAGCAACAAATCACATCTTGCATATCATTTAAAAAATCACAAACGGTAAAAGCTATTTTCATGTTCATAATGTGGAAAATGCTTTATACTGAAAAGTTCTCTTCAAAAACATCAGAGAATTCACACAGGAGAGAAGCCATATTCATGTTGTGAATGTGGGAAATGTTTTAGCCAGGCATCAATTCTTGCAAATCATCATCTGAGAATTCACACAGGAGAGAAGCCTTATTCATGTTCTGAATGTGGGAAATGTTTTAGCCAGACATCAATTCTTGCAAATCATCTGAGAATTCACACAGGAGAGAAGCCTTATTCATGTTCTGAATGTGAGCAATGTTTTAGCAACAAATCACATCTTGCATATCATTTAAAAAATCACAAACGGTAAAAGCTATTTTCATGTTCATAATGTGGAAAATGCTTTATACTGAAAAGTTATCTTCAAAAACATCAGAAAATTCACAGAGGAGAGAAGCCTTATTCATGTTCTAAATGTGGGAAATGTTTTAGTCAGCCATCAATTCTTGCAAATCATCTGAGAATTCACACAGGAGAGAAGCCTTATTCATGTTCTGAATGTGGGAAATGTTTTAGCCAGGTATCAATTCTTGCAAATCATCATCTGAGAATTCACAGAGGAGAGAAGCCTTATTCATGTTCTGAATGTGAGCAATGTTTTAGCAACAAATCACATCTTGCATATCATTTAAAAAATCACAAACGGTAAAAGCTATTTTCATGTTCATAATGTGGAAAATGCTTTATACTGAAAAGTTCTCTTCAAAAACATCAGAGAATTCACACAGGAGAGAAGCCATATTCATGTTGTGAATGTGGGAAATGTTTTAGCCAGGCATCAATTCTTGCAAATCATCATCTGAGAATTCACACAGGAGAGAAGCCTTATTCATGTTCTAAATGTGGGAAATGTTTTAGCCAGACATCAATTCTTGCAAATCATCAGAGAATTCACACAGGAGAGAATCCATATTCATGTTCTGAATGTGGGAAATGTTTTAGCCAGGCATCAATTCTTGCAAATCATCTGAGAATTCACACAGGAGAGAAGCCTTATTCATGTTCTGAATGTGAGCAATGTTTTAGCAACAAATCACATCTTGCATATCATTTAAAAAATCACAAACGGTAAAAGCTATTTTCATGTTCATAATGTGGAAAATGCTTTATACTGAAAAGTTCTCTTCAAAAACATCAGAGAATTCACACAGGAGAGAAGCCATATTTATGTTGTGAATGTGGGAAATGTTTTAGCCAGGCATCAATTCTTCCAAATCATCATCTGAGAATTCACACAGGAGAGAAGCCTTATTCATGTTCTAAATGTGGGAAATGTTTTAGCCAGACATCAATTCTTGCAAATCATCAGAGAATTCACACAGGAGAGAAGCCATATTCATGTTCTGAATGTGGGAAATGTTTTAGCCAGGCATCAATTCTTGCAAATCATCTGAGAATTCACACAGGAGAGAAGCGTTATTCATGTTTTGAATGTGAGCAATGTTTTAGCAACAAATCACATCTTGCATATCATTTAAAAAATCACAAATGGTAAAAGCAATTTTCATGTTCATAATGTGGAAAATGCTTTATACTGAAAAGTTCTCTTCAAAAACATCAGAGAATTCACACAGGAGAGAAGCCTTATTTATGTTGTGAATGTGGGAAATGTTTTAGCCATACATCAATTCTTGCAGATCACCAGAGAATTCACACAGGAGAGAAGCCATATTCATGTTGTGAATGTGGGAAATGTTTTAGCCAGGCATCAATTCTTGCAAATCATCATCTGAGAATTCACACAGGAGAGAAGCCTTATTCATGTTCTGAATGTGGGAAATGTTTTAGCCAGGCATCAATTCTTGCAAATCATCTGAGAATTCACACAGGAGAGAAGCCTTATTCATGTTCTGAATGTGAGCAATGTTTTAGCAACAAATCACATCTTGCATATCATTTAAAAATTCACAAACGGTAAAAGCTATTTTCATGTTCATAATGTGGAAAATGCTTTATACTGAAAAGTTCTCTTCAAAAACATCAGAGAATTCACACAGGAGAGAAGCCTTATTTATGTTGTGAATGTGGGAAATGTTTTAGCCAGACATCAATTCTTGCAGATCATCAGAGAATTCACACAGGAGAGAAGCCATATTCATGTTGTGAATGTGGGAAATGTTTTAGCCAGGCATCAATTCTTGCAACTCATCATCTGAGAATTCACACAGGAGAGAAGCCTTATTCATGTTCTGAAGGTGGGAAATGTTTTAGCCAGACATCAATTCTTGCAAATCATCTGAGAATTCACACAGGAGAGAAGCCTTATTCATGTTCAGAATGTGAGCAATGTTTTAGCAACAAATCACATCTTGCATATCATTTAAAAAATCACAAACGGTAAAAGCTATTTTCATGTTCATTATGTGGAAAATGCTTTATACTGAAAAGTTCTCTTCAAAAACATCTGAGAATTCACACAGGAGAGAAGCCTTATTCATGTTCTAAATGTGGGAAATGTTTTAGCCAGACATCAATTCTTGAAAATCATCAGAGAATTCACACAGGAGAGAAGCCATATTCGTGTTCTGAATGTGGGAAATGTTTTAGCCAGGCATCAATTCTTGCAAATCATCATCTGAGAATTCACACAGGAGAGAAGCCTTATTCATGTTCTGAATGTGAGCAATGTTTTAGCAACAAATCACATCTTGCATATCATTTAAAAAATCACAAACGGTAAAAGCTATTTTCATGTTCATAATGTGGAAAATGCTTTATACTGAAAAGTTATCTTCAAAAACATCAGAAAATTCACAGAGGAGAGAAGCCTTATTCATGTACTAAATGTGGGAAATGTTTTAGCCAGACATCAATTCTTGCAAATCATCAGAGAATTCACACAGGAGAGAAGCCATATTCGTGTTCTGAATGTGGGAAATGTTTTAGCCAGACATCAATTCTTGCAAATCATCAGAGAATTCACACAGGAGAGAAGCCATATTCGTGATCTGAATGTGGGAAATGTTTTAGCCAGGCATCAATTCTTGCAAATCATCATCTGAGAATTCACACAGGAGAGAAGTCTTATTCATGTTCTGAATGTGAGCAATGTTTTAGCAACAAATCACATCTTGCATATCATTTAAAAAATCACAAACGGTAAAAGCTATTTTCATGTTCATAATGTGGAAAATGCTTTATACTGTAAAGTTCTCTTCAAAAACATCAGTGAATTCACACAGGAGAGAAGCCTTATTTATGTTGTGAATGTGGGAAATGTTTTAGCCAGACATCAATTCTTGCAGATCATCAGAGAATTCACACAGGAGAGAAGCCATATTCATGTTGTGAATGTGGGAAATGTTTTAGCCAGGCATCAATTCTTGCAAATCATCATCTGAGAATTCACACAGGAGAGAAGCCTTATTCATGTTCTGAAGGTGGGAAATGTTTTAGCCAGACATCAATTCTTGCAAATCATCTGAGAATTCACACAGGAGAGAAGCCTTATTCATGTTCAGAATGTGAGCAATGTTTTAGCAACAAATCACATCTTGCATATCATTTAAAAAATCACAAACGGTAAAAGCTATTTTCATGTTCATAATGTGGAAAATGCTTTATACTGAAAAGTTCTCTTCAAAAACATCTGAGAATTCACACAGGAGAGAAGCCTTATTCATGTTCTAAATGTGGTAAATGTTTTAGCCAGACATCAATTCTTGCAAATCATCAGCGAATTCACACAGGAGAGAAGCCTTAATCATGTTCTGAATGTGGGAAATGTTTTAGCCATACATCAATTCTTGCAAATCATCTGAGAATTCACACAGGAGAGAAGCCTTATTCATGTTCAGAATGTGAGCAATGTTTTAGCAACAAATCACATCTTGCATATCATTTAAAAAATCACAAACGGTAAAAGCTATTTTCATGTTCATAATGTGGAAAATGCTTCATACTGAAAAGTTCTCTTCAAAAACATCAGAGAATTCACACAGGAGAGAAGCCTTATTCATGTTCTAAATGTGGGAAATGTTTTAGCCAGGCATCAATTCTTGCAAATCATCAGAGAATTCACACAGGAGAGAAGCCATATTCGTGTTCTGAATGTGGGAAATGTTTTAGCCAGGCATCAATTCTTGCAAATCATCATCTGAGAATTCACACAGGAGAGAAGCCTTATTCATGTTCTGAATGTGAGCAATGTTTTAGCAACAAATCACATCTTGCATATCAATTAAAAAATCACAAACGGTAAAAGCTATTTTCATGTTCATAATGTGGAAAATGCTTTATACTGAAAAGTTATCTTCAAAAACATCAGAAAATTCACAGAGGAGAGAAGCATTATTCATGTTCTAAATGTGGGAAATGTTTTAGCCAGACATCAATTCTTGCAAATCATCAGATAATTCACACAGGAGAGAAGCCATATTCGTGTTCTGAATGTGGGAAATGTTTTAGCCAGACATCAATTCTTGCAAATCATCAGAGAATTCACACAGGAGAGAAGCCATATTCGTGATCTGAATGTGGGAAATGTTTTAGCCAGGCATCAATTCTTGCAAATCATCATCTGAGAATTCACACAGGAGAGAAGTCTTATTCATGTTCTGAATGTGAGCAATGTTTTAGCAACAAATCACATCTTCCATATCATTTAAAAAATTACAAACGGTTAAAGCTATTTTCATGTTCATAATGTGGAAAATGCTTTATACTGAAAAGTTCTCTTCAAAAACATCAGAGAATTCACACAGGAGAGAAGCCATATTCGTGTTCTGAATGTGGGAAATGTTTTAGCCAGACATCAATTCTTGCAAATCATCAGAGAATTCACACAGGAGAGAAGCCATATTCGTGATCTGAATGTGGGAAATGTTTTAGCCAGGCATCAATTCTTGCAAATCATCATCTGAGAATTCACACAGGAGAGAAGCCTTATTCATGTTCTGAATGTGGGAAATGTTTTAGCCAGACATCAATTCTTGCAAATCATCTGAGAATTCACACAGGAGAGAAGCCTTATTCATGTTCAGAATGTGAGCAATGTTTTAGCAACAAATCACATCTTGCATATCATTTAAAAAATCACAAACGGTAAAAGCTATTTTCATGTTCATAATGTGGAAAATGCTTTATACTGAAAAGTTCTCTTCAAAAACATCAGAGAATTCACACAGGAGAGAAGCCATATTCATGTTGTGAATGTGGGAAATGTTTTAGCCAGGCATCAATTCTTGCAAATCATCATCTGAGAATTCACACAGGAGAGAAGCCTTATTCATGTTCTGAATGTGGGAAATGTTTTAGCCAGACATCAATTCTTGCAAATCATCTGAGAATTCACACAGGAGAGAAGCCTTATTCATGTTCTGAATGTGAGCAATGTTTTAGCAACAAATCACATCTTGCATATCATTTAAAAAATCACAAACGGTAAAAGCTATTTTCATGTTCATAATGTGGAAAATGCTTTATACTGAAAAGTTATCTTCAAAAACATCAGAAAATTCACAGAGGAGAGAAGCCTTATTCATGTTCTAAATGTGGGAAATGTTTTAGTCAGCCATCAATTCTTGCAAATCATCTGAGAATTCACACAGGAGAGAAGCCTTATTCATGTTCTGAATGTGGGAAATGTTTTAGCCAGGCATCAATTCTTCCAAATCATCATCTGAGAATTCACAGAGGAGAGAAGCCTTATTCATGTTCTGAATGTGAGCAATGTTTTAGCAACAAATCACATCTTGCATATCATTTAAAAAATCACAAACGGTAAAAGCTATTTTCATGTTCATAATGTGGAAAATGCTTTATACTGAAAAGTTCTCTTCAAAAACATCAGAGAATTCACACAGGAGAGAAGCCATATTCATGTTGTGAATGTGGGAAATGTTTTAGCCAGGCATCAATTCTTGCAAATCATCATCTGAGAATTCACACAGGAGAGAAGCCTTATTCATGTTCTAAATGTGGGAAATGTTTTAGCCAGACATCAATTCTTGCAAATCATCAGAGAATTCACACAGGAGAGAAGCCATATTCATGTTCTGAATGTGGGAAATGTTTTAGCCAGGCATCAATTCTTGCAAATCATCTGAGAATTCACACAGGAGAGAAGCCTTATTCATGTTCTGAATGTGAGCAATGTTTTAGCAACAAATCACATCTTGCATATCATTTAAAAAATCACAAACGGTAAAAGCAATTTTCATGTTCATAATGTGGAAAATGCTTTCTACTGAAAAGTTCTCTTCAAAAACATCAGAGAATTCACACAGGAGAGAAGCCTTATTTATGTTGTGAATGTGGGAAATGTTTTAGCCAGACATCAATTCTTGCAGATCATCAGAGAATTCACACAGGAGAGAAGCCATATTCATGTTGTGAATGTGGGAAATGTTTTAGCCAGGCATCAATTCTTGCAAATCATCATCTGAGAATTCACACAGGAGAGAAGCCTTATTCATGTTCTGAATGTGGGAAATGTTTTAGCCATACATCAATTCTTGCAAATCATCTGAGAATTCACACAGGAGAGAAGCCTTATTCATGTTCTGAATGTGAGCAATGTTTTAGCAACAAATCACATCTTGCATATCATTTAAAAATTCACAAACGGTAAAAGCTATTTTCATGTTCATAATGTGGAAAATGCTTTATACTGAAAAGTTCTCTTCAAAAACATCAGTGAATTCACACAGGAGAGAAGCCTTATTTATGTTGTGAATGTGGGAAATGTTTTAGCCAGACATCAATTCTTGCAGATCATCAGAGAATTCACACAGGAGAGAAGCCATATTCATGTTGTGAATGTGGGAAATGTTTTAGCCAGGCATCAATTCTTGCAAATCATCATCTGAGAATTCACACAGGAGAGAAGCCTTATTCATGTTCTGAAGGTGGGAAATGTTTTAGCCAGACATCAATTCTTGCAAATCATCTGAGAATTCACACAGGAGAGAAGCCTTATTCATGTTCAGAATGTGAGCAATGTTTTAGCAACAAATCACATCTTGCATATCATTTAAAAAATCACAAACGGTAAAAGCTATTTTCATGTTCATTATGTGGAAAATGCTTTATACTGAAAAGTTCTCTTCAAAAACATCTGAGAATTCACACAGGAGAGAAGCCTTATTCATGTTCTAAATGTGGGAAATGTTTTAGCCAGACATCAATTCTTGCAAATCATCAGAGAATTCACACAGGAGAGAAGCCATATTCGTGTTCTGAATGTGGGAAATGTTTTAGCCAGGCATCAATTCTTGCAAATCATCATCTGAGAATTCACACAGGAGAGAAGCCTTATTCATGTTCTGAATGTGAGCAATGTTTTAGCAACAAATCACATCTTGCATATCAATTAAAAAATCACAAACGGTAAAAGCTATTTTCATGTTCATAATGTGGAAAATGCTTTATACTGAAAAGTTATCTTCAAAAACATCAGAAAATTCACAGAGGAGAGAAGCCTTATTCATGTTCTAAATGTGGGAAATGTTTTAGCCAGACATCAATTCTTGCAAATCATCAGAGAATTCACACAGGAGAGAAGCCATATTCGTGTTCTGAATGTGGGAAATGTTTTAGCCAGACATCAATTCTTGCAAATCATCAGAGAATTCACACAGGAGAGAAGCCATATTCGTGATCTGAATGTGGGAAATGTTTTAGCCAGGCATCAATTCTTGCAAATCATCATCTGAGAATTCACACAGGAGAGAAGTCTTATTCATGTTCTGAATGTGAGCAATGTTTTAGCAACAAATCACATCTTGCATATCATTTAAAAAATCACAAACGGTAAAAGCTATTTTCATGTTCATTATGTGGAAAATGCTTTATACTGAAAAGTTCTCTTCAAAAACATCTGAGAATTCACACAGGAGAGAAGCCTTATTCATGTTCTAAATGTGGGAAATGTTTTAGCCAGACATCAATTCTTGCAAATCATCAGCGAATTCACACAGGAGAGAAGCCTTAATCATGTTCTGAATGTGGGAAATGTTTTAGCCATACATCAATTCTTGCAAATCATCTGAGAATTCACACAGGAGAGAAGCCTTATTCATGTTCAGAATGTGAGCAATGTTTTAGCAACAAATCACATCTTGCATATCATTTAAAAAATCACAAACGGTAAAAGCTATTTTCATGTTCATAATGTGGAAAATGCTTCATACTGAAAAGTTCTCTTCAAAAACATCAGAGAATTCACACAGGAGAGAAGCCTTATTCATGTTCTAAATGTGGGAAATGTTTTAGCCAGACATCAATTCTTGCAAATCATCAGAGAATTCACACAGGAGAGAAGCCATATTCGTGTTCTGAATGTGGGAAATGTTTTAGCCAGGCATCAATTCTTGCAAATCATCATCTGAGAATTCACACAGGAGAGAAGCCTTATTCATGTTCTGAATGTGAGCAATGTTTTAGCAACAAATCACATCTTGCATATCAATTAAAAAATCACAAACGGTAAAAGCTATTTTCATGTTCATAATGTGGAAAATGCTTTATACTGAAAAGTTATCTTCAAAAACATCAGAAAATTCACAGAGGAGAGAAGCCTTATTCATGTTCTAAATGTGGGAAATGTTTTAGCCAGACATCAATTCTTGCAAATCATCAGAGAATTCACACAGGAGAGAAGCCATATTCGTGTTCTGAATGTGGGAAATGTTTTAGCCAGACATCAATTCTTGCAAATCATCAGAGAATTCACACAGGAGAGAAGCCATATTCGTGATCTGAATGTGGGAAATGTTTTAGCCAGGCATCAATTCTTGCAAATCATCATCTGAGAATTCACACAGGAGAGAAGTCTTATTCATGTTCTGAATGTGAGCAATGTTTTAGCAACAAATCACATCTTGCATATCATTTAAAAAATCACAAACGGTAAAAGCTATTTTCATGTTCATAATGTGGAAAATGCTTCATACTGAAAAGTTCTCTTCAAAAACATCAGAGAATTCACACAGGAGAGAAGCCTTATTCATGTTCTAAATGTGGGAAATGTTTTAGCCAGACATCAATTCTTGCAAATCATCAGAGAATTCACACAGGAGAGAAGCCATATTCGTGTTCTGAATGTGGGAAATGTTTTAGCCAGGCATCAATTCTTGCAAATCATCATCTGAGAATTCACACAGGAGAGAAGCCTTATTCATGTTCTGAATGTGAGCAATGTTTTAGCAACAAATCACATCTTGCATATCAATTAAAAAATCACAAACGGTAAAAGCTATTTTCATGTTCATAATGTGGAAAATGCTTTATACTGAAAAGTTATCTTCAAAAACATCAGAAAATTCACAGAGGAGAGAAGCCTTATTCATGTTCTAAATGTGGGAAATGTTTTAGCCAGACATCAATTCTTGCAAATCATCAGAGAATTCACACAGGAGAGAAGCCATATTCGTGATCTGAATGTGGGAAATGTTTTAGCCAGGCATCAATTCTTGCAAATCATCATCTGAGAATTCACACAGGAGAGAAGTTTTATTCATGTTCTGAATGTGAGCAATGTTTTAGCAACAAATCACATCTTGCATATCATTTAAAAAATCACAAACGGTAAAAGCTATTTTCATGTTCATAATGTGGAAAATGCTTTATACTGAAAAGTTCTCTTCAAAAACATCAGAGAATTCACACAGGAGAGAAGCCATATTCATGTTGTGAATGTGGGAAATGTTTTAGCCAGGCATCAATTCTTGCAAATCATCATCTGAGAATTCACACAGGAGAGAAGCCTTATTCATGTTCTGAATGTGGGAAATGTTTTAGCCAGACATCAATTCTTGCAAATCATCTGAGAATTCACACAGGAGAGAAGCCTTATTCATGTTCAGAATGTGAGCAATGTTTTAGCAACAAATCACATCTTGCATATCATTTAAAAAATCACAAACGGTAAAAGCTATTTTCATGTTCATAATGTGGAAAATGCTTTATACTGAAAAGTTCTCTTCAAAAACATCAGAGAATTCACACAGGAGAGAAGCCATATTCATGTTGTGAATGTGGGAAATGTTTTAGCCAGGCATCAATTCTTGCAAATCATCATCTGAGAATTCACACAGGAGAGAAGCCTTATTCATGTTCTGAATGTGGGAAATGTTTTAGCCAGACATCAATTCTTGCAAATCATCTGAGAATTCACACAGGAGAGAAGCCTTATTCATGTTCTGAATGTGAGCAATGTTTTAGCAACAAATCACATCTTGCATATCATTTAAAAAATCACAAACGGTAAAAGCTATTTTCATGTTCATAATGTGGAAAATGCTTTATACTGAAAAGTTATCTTCAAAAACATCAGAAAATTCACAGAGGAGAGAAGCCTTATTCATGTTCTAAATGTGGGAAATGTTTTAGTCAGCCATCAATTCTTGCAAATCATCTGAGAATTCACACAGGAGAGAAGCCTTATTCATGTTCTGAATGTGGGAAATGTTTTAGCCAGGTATCAATTCTTGCAAATCATCATCTGAGAATTCACAGAGGAGAGAAGCCTTATTCATGTTCTGAATGTGAGCAATGTTTTAGCAACAAATCACATCTTGCATATCATTTAAAAAATCACAAACGGTAAAAGCTATTTTCATGTTCATAATGTGGAAAATGCTTTATACTGAAAAGTTCTCTTCAAAAACATCAGAGAATTCACACAGGAGAGAAGCCATATTCATGTTGTGAATGTGGGAAATGTTTTAGCCAGGCATCAATTCTTGCAAATCATCATCTGAGAATTCACACAGGAGAGAAGCCTTATTCATGTTCTAAATGTGGGAAATGTTTTAGCCAGACATCAATTCTTGCAAATCATCAGAGAATTCACACAGGAGAGAATCCATATTCATGTTCTGAATGTGGGAAATGTTTTAGCCAGGCATCAATTCTTGCAAATCATCTGAGAATTCACACAGGAGAGAAGCCTTATTCATGTTCTGAATGTGAGCAATGTTTTAGCAACAAATCACATCTTGCATATCATTTAAAAAATCACAAACGGTAAAAGCTATTTTCATGTTCATAATGTGGAAAATGCTTTATACTGAAAAGTTCTCTTCAAAAACATCAGAGAATTCACACAGGAGAGAAGCCATATTTATGTTGTGAATGTGGGAAATGTTTTAGCCAGGCATCAATTCTTCCAAATCATCATCTGAGAATTCACACAGGAGAGAAGCCTTATTCATGTTCTAAATGTGGGAAATGTTTTAGCCAGACATCAATTCTTGCAAATCATCAGAGAATTCACACAGGAGAGAAGCCATATTCATGTTCTGAATGTGGGAAATGTTTTAGCCAGGCATCAATTCTTGCAAATCATCTGAGAATTCACACAGGAGAGAAGCGTTATTCATGTTTTGAATGTGAGCAATGTTTTAGCAACAAATCACATCTTGCATATCATTTAAAAAATCACAAATGGTAAAAGCAATTTTCATGTTCATAATGTGGAAAATGCTTTATACTGAAAAGTTCTCTTCAAAAACATCAGAGAATTCACACAGGAGAGAAGCCTTATTTATGTTGTGAATGTGGGAAATGTTTTAGCCATACATCAATTCTTGCAGATCACCAGAGAATTCACACAGGAGAGAAGCCATATTCATGTTGTGAATGTGGGAAATGTTTTAGCCAGGCATCAATTCTTGCAAATCATCATCTGAGAATTCACACAGGAGAGAAGCCTTATTCATGTTCTGAATGTGGGAAATGTTTTAGCCAGGCATCAATTCTTGCAAATCATCTGAGAATTCACACAGGAGAGAAGCCTTATTCATGTTCTGAATGTGAGCAATGTTTTAGCAACAAATCACATCTTGCATATCATTTAAAAATTCACAAACGGTAAAAGCTATTTTCATGTTCATAATGTGGAAAATGCTTTATACTGAAAAGTTCTCTTCAAAAACATCAGAGAATTCACACAGGAGAGAAGCCTTATTTATGTTGTGAATGTGGGAAATGTTTTAGCCAGACATCAATTCTTGCAGATCATCAGAGAATTCACACAGGAGAGAAGCCATATTCATGTTGTGAATGTGGGAAATGTTTTAGCCAGGCATCAATTCTTGCAACTCATCATCTGAGAATTCACACAGGAGAGAAGCCTTATTCATGTTCTGAAGGTGGGAAATGTTTTAGCCAGACATCAATTCTTGCAAATCATCTGAGAATTCACACAGGAGAGAAGCCTTATTCATGTTCAGAATGTGAGCAATGTTTTAGCAACAAATCACATCTTGCATATCATTTAAAAAATCACAAACGGTAAAAGCTATTTTCATGTTCATTATGTGGAAAATGCTTTATACTGAAAAGTTCTCTTCAAAAACATCTGAGAATTCACACAGGAGAGAAGCCTTATTCATGTTCTAAATGTGGGAAATGTTTTAGCCAGACATCAATTCTTGAAAATCATCAGAGAATTCACACAGGAGAGAAGCCATATTCGTGTTCTGAATGTGGGAAATGTTTTAGCCAGGCATCAATTCTTGCAAATCATCATCTGAGAATTCACACAGGAGAGAAGCCTTATTCATGTTCTGAATGTGAGCAATGTTTTAGCAACAAATCACATCTTGCATATCATTTAAAAAATCACAAACGGTAAAAGCTATTTTCATGTTCATAATGTGGAAAATGCTTTATACTGAAAAGTTATCTTCAAAAACATCAGAAAATTCACAGAGGAGAGAAGCCTTATTCATGTACTAAATGTGGGAAATGTTTTAGCCAGACATCAATTCTTGCAAATCATCAGAGAATTCACACAGGAGAGAAGCCATATTCGTGTTCTGAATGTGGGAAATGTTTTAGCCAGACATCAATTCTTGCAAATCATCAGAGAATTCACACAGGAGAGAAGCCATATTCGTGATCTGAATGTGGGAAATGTTTTAGCCAGGCATCAATTCTTGCAAATCATCATCTGAGAATTCACACAGGAGAGAAGTCTTATTCATGTTCTGAATGTGAGCAATGTTTTAGCAACAAATCACATCTTGCATATCATTTAAAAAATCACAAACGGTAAAAGCTATTTTCATGTTCATAATGTGGAAAATGCTTTATACTGTAAAGTTCTCTTCAAAAACATCAGTGAATTCACACAGGAGAGAAGCCTTATTTATGTTGTGAATGTGGGAAATGTTTTAGCCAGACATCAATTCTTGCAGATCATCAGAGAATTCACACAGGAGAGAAGCCATATTCATGTTGTGAATGTGGGAAATGTTTTAGCCAGGCATCAATTCTTGCAAATCATCATCTGAGAATTCACACAGGAGAGAAGCCTTATTCATGTTCTGAAGGTGGGAAATGTTTTAGCCAGACATCAATTCTTGCAAATCATCTGAGAATTCACACAGGAGAGAAGCCTTATTCATGTTCAGAATGTGAGCAATGTTTTAGCAACAAATCACATCTTGCATATCATTTAAAAAATCACAAACGGTAAAAGCTATTTTCATGTTCATAATGTGGAAAATGCTTTATACTGAAAAGTTCTCTTCAAAAACATCTGAGAATTCACACAGGAGAGAAGCCTTATTCATGTTCTAAATGTGGTAAATGTTTTAGCCAGACATCAATTCTTGCAAATCATCAGCGAATTCACACAGGAGAGAAGCCTTAATCATGTTCTGAATGTGGGAAATGTTTTAGCCATACATCAATTCTTGCAAATCATCTGAGAATTCACACAGGAGAGAAGCCTTATTCATGTTCAGAATGTGAGCAATGTTTTAGCAACAAATCACATCTTGCATATCATTTAAAAAATCACAAACGGTAAAAGCTATTTTCATGTTCATAATGTGGAAAATGCTTCATACTGAAAAGTTCTCTTCAAAAACATCAGAGAATTCACACAGGAGAGAAGCCTTATTCATGTTCTAAATGTGGGAAATGTTTTAGCCAGGCATCAATTCTTGCAAATCATCAGAGAATTCACACAGGAGAGAAGCCATATTCGTGTTCTGAATGTGGGAAATGTTTTAGCCAGGCATCAATTCTTGCAAATCATCATCTGAGAATTCACACAGGAGAGAAGCCTTATTCATGTTCTGAATGTGAGCAATGTTTTAGCAACAAATCACATCTTGCATATCAATTAAAAAATCACAAACGGTAAAAGCTATTTTCATGTTCATAATGTGGAAAATGCTTTATACTGAAAAGTTATCTTCAAAAACATCAGAAAATTCACAGAGGAGAGAAGCATTATTCATGTTCTAAATGTGGGAAATGTTTTAGCCAGACATCAATTCTTGCAAATCATCAGATAATTCACACAGGAGAGAAGCCATATTCGTGTTCTGAATGTGGGAAATGTTTTAGCCAGACATCAATTCTTGCAAATCATCAGAGAATTCACACAGGAGAGAAGCCATATTCGTGATCTGAATGTGGGAAATGTTTTAGCCAGGCATCAATTCTTGCAAATCATCATCTGAGAATTCACACAGGAGAGAAGTCTTATTCATGTTCTGAATGTGAGCAATGTTTTAGCAACAAATCACATCTTCCATATCATTTAAAAAATTACAAACGGTTAAAGCTATTTTCATGTTCATAATGTGGAAAATGCTTTATACTGAAAAGTTCTCTTCAAAAACATCAGAGAATTCACACAGGAGAGAAGCCATATTCGTGTTCTGAATGTGGGAAATGTTTTAGCCAGACATCAATTCTTGCAAATCATCAGAGAATTCACACAGGAGAGAAGCCATATTCGTGATCTGAATGTGGGAAATGTTTTAGCCAGGCATCAATTCTTGCAAATCATCATCTGAGAATTCACACAGGAGAGAAGCCTTATTCATGTTCTGAATGTGGGAAATGTTTTAGCCAGACATCAATTCTTGCAAATCATCTGAGAATTCACACAGGAGAGAAGCCTTATTCATGTTCAGAATGTGAGCAATGTTTTAGCAACAAATCACATCTTGCATATCATTTAAAAAATCACAAACGGTAAAAGCTATTTTCATGTTCATAATGTGGAAAATGCTTTATACTGAAAAGTTCTCTTCAAAAACATCAGAGAATTCACACAGGAGAGAAGCCATATTCATGTTGTGAATGTGGGAAATGTTTTAGCCAGGCATCAATTCTTGCAAATCATCATCTGAGAATTCACACAGGAGAGAAGCCTTATTCATGTTCTGAATGTGGGAAATGTTTTAGCCAGACATCAATTCTTGCAAATCATCTGAGAATTCACACAGGAGAGAAGCCTTATTCATGTTCTGAATGTGAGCAATGTTTTAGCAACAAATCACATCTTGCATATCATTTAAAAAATCACAAACGGTAAAAGCTATTTTCATGTTCATAATGTGGAAAATGCTTTATACTGAAAAGTTATCTTCAAAAACATCAGAAAATTCACAGAGGAGAGAAGCCTTATTCATGTTCTAAATGTGGGAAATGTTTTAGTCAGCCATCAATTCTTGCAAATCATCTGAGAATTCACACAGGAGAGAAGCCTTATTCATGTTCTGAATGTGGGAAATGTTTTAGCCAGGCATCAATTCTTCCAAATCATCATCTGAGAATTCACAGAGGAGAGAAGCCTTATTCATGTTCTGAATGTGAGCAATGTTTTAGCAACAAATCACATCTTGCATATCATTTAAAAAATCACAAACGGTAAAAGCTATTTTCATGTTCATAATGTGGAAAATGCTTTATACTGAAAAGTTCTCTTCAAAAACATCAGAGAATTCACACAGGAGAGAAGCCATATTCATGTTGTGAATGTGGGAAATGTTTTAGCCAGGCATCAATTCTTGCAAATCATCACCTGAGAATTCACACAGGAGAGAAGCCTTATTCATGTTCTAAATGTGGGAAATGTTTTAGCCAGACATCAATTCTTGCAAATCATCAGAGAATTCACACAGGAGAGAAGCCATATTCATGTTCTGAATGTGGGAAATGTTTTAGCCAGGCATCAATTCTTGCAAATCATCTGAGAATTCACACAGGAGAGAAGCCTTATTCATGTTCTGAATGTGAGCAATGTTTTAGCAACAAATCACATCTTGCATATCATTTAAAAAATCACAAACGGTAAAAGCAATTTTCATGTTCATAATGTGGAAAATGCTTTCTACTGAAAAGTTCTCTTCAAAAACATCAGAGAATTCACACAGGAGAGAAGCCTTATTTATGTTGTGAATGTGGGAAATGTTTTAGCCAGACATCAATTCTTGCAGATCATCAGAGAATTCACACAGGAGAGAAGCCATATTCATGTTGTGAATGTGGGAAATGTTTTAGCCAGGCATCAATTCTTGCAAATCATCATCTGAGAATTCACACAGGAGAGAAGCCTTATTCATGTTCTGAATGTGGGAAATGTTTTAGCCATACATCAATTCTTGCAAATCATCTGAGAATTCACACAGGAGAGAAGCCTTATTCATGTTCTGAATGTGAGCAATGTTTTAGCAACAAATCACATCTTGCATATCATTTAAAAATTCACAAACGGTAAAAGCTATTTTCATGTTCATAATGTGGAAAATGCTTTATACTGAAAAGTTCTCTTCAAAAACATCAGTGAATTCACACAGGAGAGAAGCCTTATTTATGTTGTGAATGTGGGAAATGTTTGAGCCAGACATCAATTCTTGCAGATCATCAGAGAATTCACACAGGAGAGAAGCCATATTCATGTTGTGAATGTGGGAAATGTTTTAGCCAGGCATCAATTCTTGCAAATCATCATCTGAGAATTCACACAGGAGAGAAGCCTTATTCATGTTCTGAAGGTGGGAAATGTTTTAGCCAGACATCAATTCTTGCAAATCATCTGAGAATTCACACAGGAGAGAAGCCTTATTCATGTTCAGAATGTGAGCAATGTTTTAGCAACAAATCACATCTTGCATATCATTTAAAAAATCACAAACGGTAAAAGCTATTTTCATGTTCATTATGTGGAAAATGCTTTATACTGAAAAGTTCTCTTCAAAAACATCTGAGAATTCACACAGGAGAGAAGCCTTATTCATGTTCTAAATGTGGGAAATGTTTTAGCCAGACATCAATTCTTGCAAATCATCAGAGAATTCACACAGGAGAGAAGCCATATTCGTGTTCTGAATGTGGGAAATGTTTTAGCCAGGCATCAATTCTTGCAAATCATCATCTGAGAATTCACACAGGAGAGAAGCCTTATTCATGTTCTGAATGTGAGCAATGTTTTAGCAACAAATCACATCTTGCATATCAATTAAAAAATCACAAACGGTAAAAGCTATTTTCATGTTCATAATGTGGAAAATGCTTTATACTGAAAAGTTATCTTCAAAAACATCAGAAAATTCACAGAGGAGAGAAGCCTTATTCATGTTCTAAATGTGGGAAATGTTTTAGCCAGACATCAATTCTTGCAAATCATCAGAGAATTCACACAGGAGAGAAGCCATATTCGTGTTCTGAATGTGGGAAATGTTTTAGCCAGACATCAATTCTTGCAAATCATCAGAGAATTCACACAGGAGAGAAGCCATATTCGTGATCTGAATGTGGGAAATGTTTTAGCCAGGCATCAATTCTTGCAAATCATCATCTGAGAATTCACACAGGAGAGAAGTCTTATTCATGTTCTGAATGTGAGCAATGTTTTAGCAACAAATCACATCTTGCATATCATTTAAAAAATCACAAACGGTAAAAGCTATTTTCATGTTCATTATGTGGAAAATGCTTTATACTGAAAAGTTCTCTTCAAAAACATCTGAGAATTCACACAGGAGAGAAGCCTTATTCATGTTCTAAATGTGGGAAATGTTTTAGCCAGACATCAATTCTTGCAAATCATCAGCGAATTCACACAGGAGAGAAGCCTTAATCATGTTCTGAATGTGGGAAATGTTTTAGCCATACATCAATTCTTGCAAATCATCTGAGAATTCACACAGGAGAGAAGCCTTATTCATGTTCAGAATGTGAGCAATGTTTTAGCAACAAATCACATCTTGCATATCATTTAAAAAATCACAAACGGTAAAAGCTATTTTCATGTTCATAATGTGGAAAATGCTTTATACTGAAAAGTTCTCTTCAAAAACATCAGAGAATTCACACAGGAGAGAAGCCTTATTCATGTTCTAAATGTGGGAAATGTTTTAGCCAGACATCAATTCTTGCAAATCATCAGAGAATTCACACAGGAGAGAAGCCATATTCGTGTTCTGAATGTGGGAAATGTTTTAGCCAGGCATCAATTCTTGCAAATCATCATCTGAGAATTCACACAGGAGAGAAGCCTTATTCATGTTCTGAATGTGAGCAATGTTTTAGCAACAAATCACATCTTGCATATCAATTAAAAAATCACAAACGGTAAAAGCTATTTTCATGTTCATAATGTGGAAAATGCTTTATACTGAAAAGTTATCTTCAAAAACATCAGAAAATTCACAGAGGAGAGAAGCCTTATTCATGTTCTAAATGTGGGAAATGTTTTAGCCAGACATCAATTCTTGCAAATCATCAGAGAATTCACACAGGAGAGAAGCCATATTCGTGTTCTGAATGTGGGAAATGTTTTAGCCAGACATCAATTCTTGCAAATCATCAGAGAATTCACACAGGAGAGAAGCCATATTCGTGATCTGAATGTGGGAAATGTTTTAGCCAGGCATCAATTCTTGCAAATCATCATCTGAGAATTCACACAGGAGAGAAGTCTTATTCATGTTCTGAATGTGAGCAATGTTTTAGCAACAAATCACATCTTGCATATCATTTAAAAAATCACAAACGGTAAAAGCTATTTTCATGTTCATAATGTGGAAAATGCTTTATACTGAAAAGTTCTCTTCAAAAACATCAGAGAATTCACACAGGAGAGAAGCCATATTCATGTTGTGAATGTGGGAAATGTTTTAGCCAGGCATCAATTCTTGCAAATCATCATCTGAGAATTCACACAGGAGAGAAGCCTTATTCATGTTCTAAATGTGGGAAATGTTTTAGCCAGGCATCAATTCTTGCAAATCATCATCTGAGAATTCACACAGGAGAGAAGCCTTATTTATGTTCTGAATGTGGGAAATGTTTTAGCCAGACATCAATTCTTGGAAATCATCTGAGAATTCACACAGGAGAGAAGCCTTATTCATGTTCAGAATGTGAGCAATGTTTTAGCAACAAATCACATCTTGCATATCATTTAAAAAATCACAAACGGTAAAAGCTATTTTCATGTTCATAATGTGGAAAATGCTTTATACTGAAAAGTTCTCTTCAAAAACATCAGTGAATTCACACAGGAGAGAAGCCTTATTAAGTTGTGAATGTGGGAAATGTTTTAGCCAGACATCAATTCTTGCAGATCATCAGAGAATTCACACAGGAGAGAAGCCATATTCATGTTGTGAATGTGGGAAATGTTTTAGCCAGGCATCAATTCTTGCAAATCATCATCTGAGAATTCACACAGGAGAGAAGCCTTATTCATGTTCTGAAGGTGGGAAATGTTTTAGCCAGACATCAATTCTTGCAAATCATCTGAGAATTCACACAGGAGAGAAGCCTTATTCATGTTCAGAATGTGAGCAATGTTTTAGCAACAAATCACATCTTGCATATCATTTAAAAAATCACAAACGGTAAAAGCTATTTTCATGTTCATAATGTGGAAAATGCTTTATACTGAAAAGTTCTCTTCAAAAACATCTGAGAATTCACACAGGAGAGAAGCCTTATTCATGTTCTAAATGTGGGAAATGTTTTAGCCAGACATCAATTCTTGCAAATCATCAGCGAATTCACACAGGAGAGAAGCCTTAATCATGTTCTGAATGTGGGAAATGTTTTAGCCATACATCAATTCTTGCAAATCATCTGAGAATTCACACAGGAGAGAAGCCTTATTCATGTTCAGAATGTGAGCAATGTTTTAGCAACAAATCACATCTTGCATATCATTTAAAAAATCACAAACGGTAAAAGCTATTTTCATGTTCATAATGTGGAAAATGCTTTATACTGAAAAGTTCTCTTCAAAAACATCAAAGAATTCACACAGGAGAGAAGCCATATTCATGTTCTAAATGTGGGAAATGTTTTAGCCAGACATCAATTCTTGCAAATCATCAGAGAATTCACACAGGAGAGAAGCCATATTCGTGTTCTGAATGTGGGAAATGTTTTAGCCAGACATCAATTCTTGCAAATCATCAGAGAATTCACACAGGAGAGAAGCCATATTCGTGATCTGAATGTGGGAAATGTTTTAGCCAGGCATCAATTCTTGCAAATCATCATCTGAGAATTCACACAGGAGAGAAGTCTTATTCATGTTCTGAATGTGAGCAATGTTTTAGCAACAAATCACATCTTGCATATCATTTAAAAAATCACAAACGGTAAAAGCTATTTTCATGTTCATAATGTGGAAAATGCTTTATACTGAAAAGTTCTCTTCAAAAACATCAGAGAATTCACACAGGAGAGAAGCCATATTCATGTTGTGAATGTGGGAAATGTTTTAGCCAGGCATCAATTCTTGCAAATCATCATCTGAGAATTCACACAGGAGAGAAGCCTTATTCATGTTCTAAATGTGGGAAATGTTTTAGCCAGGCATCAATTCTTGCAAATCATCATCTGAGAATTCACACAGGAGAGAAGCCTTATTCATGTTCTGAATGTGGGAAATGTTTTAGCCAGACATCAATTCTTGCAAATCATCTGAGAATTCACACAGGAGAGAAGCCTTATTCATGTTCTGAATGTGAGCAATGTTTTAGCAACAAATCACATCTTGCATATCATTTAAAAAATCTCAAACGGTAAAAGCTATTTTCATGTTCATAATGTGGAAAATGCTTTATACTGAAAATTTTTCTTCAAAAACATCAGAAAATTCACAGAGGAGAGAAGCCTTATTCATGTTCTAAATGTGGGAAATGTTTTAGTCAGCCGTCAATTCTTGCAAATCATCTGAGAATTCACACAGGAGAGAAGCCTTATTCATGTTCTGAATGTGGGAAATGTTTTAGCCAGGCATCAATTCTTGCAAATCATCATCTGAGAATTCACACAGGAGAGAAGCCTTATTCATGTTCTGAATGTGAGCAATGTTTTAGCAACAAATCACATCTTGCATATCATTTAAAAAATCACAAACGGTAAAAGCTATTTTCATGTTCATAATGTGGAAAATGCTTTATACTGAAAAGTTCTCTTCAAAAACATCAGAGAATTCACACAGGAGAGAAGCCATATTCATGTTGTGAATGTGGGAAATGTTTTAGCCAGGCATCAATTCTTGCAAATCATCATCTGAGAATTCACACAGGAGAGAAGCCTTATTCATGTTCTAAATGTGGGAAATGTTTTAGCCAGACATCAATTCTTGCAAATCATCAGAGAATTCACACAGGAGAGAAGCCATATTCATGTTCTGAATGTGGGAAATGTTTTAGCCAGGCATCAATTCTTGCAAATCATCTGAGAATTCACACAGGAGAGAAGCGTTATTCATGTTCTGAATGTGAGCAATGTTTTAGCAACAAATCACATCTTGCATATCATTTAAAAAATCACAAACGGTAAAAGCTATTTTCATGTTCATAATGTGGAAAATGCTTTATACTGAAAAGTTCTCTTCAAAAACATCAGTGAATTCACACAGGAGAGAAGCCTTATTTATGTTGTGAATGTGGGAAATGTTTTAGCCAGACATCAATTCTTGCAGATCATCAGAGAATTCACACAGGAGAGAAGCCATATTCATGTTGTGAATGTGGGAAATGTTTTAGCCAGGCATCAATTCTTGCAAATCATCATCTGAGAATTCACACAGGAGAGAAGCCTTATTCATGTTCTGAATGTGGGAAATGTTTTAGCCAGACATCAATTCTTGCAAATCATCTGAGAATTCACACAGGAGAGAAGCCTTATTCATGTTCTGAATGTGAGCAATGTTTTAGCAACAAATCACATCTTGCATATCATTTAAAAAATCACAAACGGTAAAAGCTATTTTCATGTTCATAATGTGGAAAATGCTTTATACTGAAAAGTTCTCTTCAAAAACATCAGTGAATTCACACAGGAGAGAAGCCTTATTTATGTTGTGAATGTGGGAAATGTTTTAGCCAGACATCAATTCTTGCAGATCATCAGAGAATTCACACAGGAGAGAAGCCATATTCATGTTGTGAATGTGGGAAATGTTTTAGCCAGGCATCAATTCTTGCAAATCATCATCTGAGAATTCACACAGGAGAGAAGCCTTATTCATGTTCTGAATGTGGGAAATGTTTTAGCCAGACATCAATTCTTGCAAATCATCTGAGAATTCACACAGGAGAGAAGCCTTATTCATGTTCAGAATGTGAGCAATGTTTTAGCAACAAATCACATCTTGCATATCATTTAAAAAATCACAAACGGTAAAAGCTATTTTCATGTTCATAATGTGGAAAATGCTTTATACTGAAAAGTTCTCTTCAAAAACATCAAAGAATTCACACAGGAGAGAAGCCATATTCATGTTCTAAATGTGGGAAATGTTTTAGCCAGACATCAATTCTTGCAAATCATCAGAGAATTCACACAGGAGAGAAGCCATATTCGTGGTCTGAATGTGGGAAATGTTTTAGCCAGGCATCAATTCTTGCAAATCATCATCTGAGAATTCACACAGGAGAGAAGTCTTATTCATGTTCTGAATGTGAGCAATGTTTTAGCAACAAATCACATCTTGCATATCATTTAAAAAATCACAAACGGAAAAACCAATTTCCATTTCAAAAATGGAAAAAAATTTTAAAAAAAAACAGAAAAGTTCTCTTCAAAAACATCAGAGAATTCACACAGGAGAGAAGCCATATTCATGATGTGAATGTGGGAAATGTTTTAGCCAGGCATCAATTCTTGCAAATCATCATCTGAGAATTCACACAGGAGAGAAGCCTTATTCATGTTCTGAATGTGGGAAATGTTTTAGCCAGACATCAATTCTTGCAAATCATCTGAGAATTCACACAGGAGAGAAGCCTTATTCATGTTCAGAATGTGAGCAATGTTTTAGCAACAAATCACATCTTGCATATCATTTAAAAAATCACAAACGGTAAAAGCTATTTTCATGTTCATAATGTGGAAAATGCTTTATACTGAAAAGTTCTCTTCAAAAACATCAAAGAATTCACACAGGAGAGAAGCCATATTCATGTTCTAAATGTGGGAAATGTTTTAGCCAGACATCAATTCTTGCAAATCATCAGAGAATTCACACAGGAGAGAAGCCATATTCGTGTTCTGAACGTGGGAAATGTTTTAGCCAGACATCAATTCTTGCAAATCATCAGAGAATTCACACAGGAGAGAAGCCATATTCGTGATCTGAATGTGGGAAATGTTTTAGCCAGGCATCAATTCTTGCAAATCATCATCTGAGAATTCACACAGGAGAGAAGTCTTATTCATGTTCTGAATGTGAGCAATGTTTTAGCAACAAATCACATCTTGCATATCATTTAAAAAATCACAAACGGTAAAAGCTATTTTCATGTTCATAATGTGGAAAATGCTTTATACTGAAAAGTTCTCTTCAAAAACATCAGAGAATTCACACAGGAGAGAAGCCATATTCATGTTGTGAATGTGGGAAATGTTTTAGCCAGGCATCAATTCTTGCAAATCATCATCTGAGAATTCACACAGGAGAGAAGCCTTATTCATGTTCTGAATGTGGGAAATGTTTTAGCCAGACATCAATTCTTGCAAATCATCTGAGAATTCACACAGGAGAGAAGCCTTATTCATGTTCAGAATGTGAGCAATGTTTTAGCAACAAATCACATCTTGCATATCATTTAAAAAATCACAAACGGTAAAAGCTATTTTCATGTTCATAATGTGGAAAATGCTTTATACTGAAAAGTTCTCTTCAAAAACATCAAAGAATTCACACAGGAGAGAAGCCATATTCATGTTCTAAATGTGGGAAATGTTTTAGCCAGACATCAATTCTTGCAAATCATCAGAGAATTCACACAGGAGAGAAGCCATATTCGTGTTCTGAATGTGGGAAATGTTTTAGCCAGACATCAATTCTTGCAAATCATCAGAGAATTCACACAGGAGAGAAGCCATATTCGTGATCTGAATGTGGGAAATGTTTTAGCCAGGCATCAATTCTTGCAAATCATCATCTGAGAATTCACACAGGAGAGAAGTCTTATTCATGTTCTGAATGTGAGCAATGTTTTAGCAACAAATCACATCTTGCATATCATTTAAAAAATCACAAACCGTAAAAGCTATTTTCATGTTCATAATGTGGAAAATGCTTTATACTGAAAAGTTCTCTTCAAAAACATCAGAGAATTCACACAGGAGAGAAGCCATATTCATGTTGTGAATGTGGGAAATGTTTTAGCCAGGCATCAATTCTTGCAAATCATCATCTGAGAATTCACACAGGAGAGAAGCCTTATTCATGTTCTGAATGTGGGAAATGTTTTAGCCAGACATCAATTCTTGCAAATCATCTGAGAATTCACACAGGAGAGAAGCCTTATTCATGTTCAGAATGTGAGCAATGTTTTAGCAACAAATCACATCTTGCATATCATTTAAAAAATCACAAACGGTAAAAGCTATTTTCATGTTCATAATGTGGAAAATGCTTTATACTGAAAAGTTCGATCTTCAAAAACATCAAAGAATTCACACAGGAGAGAAGCCATATTCATGTTGTGAATGTGGGAAATGTTTTAGCCACACAAAAATGCCGGCTCTTGCAAATCATCATCTGAGAATTCACACAGGAGAGAAGCCTTATTCATGTTCTGAATGTGGGAAATGTTTTAGCCAGACATCAATTCTTGCAAATCATCTGAGAATTCACACAGGAGAGAAGCCTTATTCATGTTCTGAATGTGAGCAATGTTTTAGCAACAAATCACATCTTGCATATCATTTAAAAAATCACAAACGGTAAAAGCTATTTTCATGTTCATAATGTGGAAAATGCTTTATACTGAAAAGTTATCTTCAAAAACATCAGAAAATTCACAGAGGAGAGAAGCCTTATTCATGTTCTAAATGTGGGAAATGTTTTAGTCAGCCATCAATTCTTGCAAATCATCTGAGAATTCACACAGGAGAGAAGCCTTATTCATGTTCTGAATGTGGGAAATGTTTTAGCCAGGCATCAATTCTTGCAAATCATCATCTGAGAATTCACACAGGAGAGAAGCCTTATTCATGTTCTGAATGTGAGCAATGTTTTAGCAACAAATCACATCTTGCATATCATTTAAAAAATCACAAACGGTAAAAGCTATTTTCATGTTCATAATGTGGAAAATGCTTTATACTGAAAAGTTCTCTTCAAAAACATCAGAGAATTCACACAGGAGAGAAGCCATATTCATGTTGTGAATGTGGGAAATGTTTTAGCCAGGCATCAATTCTTGCAAATCATCATCTGAGAATTCACACAGGAGAGAAGCCTTATTCATGTTCTAAATGTGGGAAATGTTTTAGCCAGACATCAATTCTTGCAAATCATCAGAGAATTCACACAGGAGAGAAGCCATATTCATATTCTGAATGTGGGAAATGTTTTAGCCAGGCATCAATTCTTGCAAATCATCTGAGAATTCACACAGGAGAGAAGCGTTATTCATGTTCTGAATGTGAGCAATGTTTTAGCAACAAATCACATCTTGCATATCATTTAAAAAATCACAAACGGTAAAAGCTATTTTCATGTTCATAATGTGGAAAATGCTTTATACTGAAAAGTTCTCTTCAAAAACATCAGAGAATTCACACAGGAGAGAAGCCTTATTTATGTTGTGAATGTGGGAAATGTTGCTAGCCAGACATCAATTCTTGCAGATCATCAGAGAATTCACACAGGAGAGAAGCCATATTCATGTTGTGAATGTGGGAAATGTTTTAGCCAGGCATCAATTCTTGCAAATCATCATCTGAGAATTCACACAGGAGAGAAGCCTTATTCATGTTCTGAATGTGGGAAATGTTTTAGCCAGACATCAATTCTTGCAAATCATCTGAGAATTCACACAGGAGAGAAGCCTTATTCATGTTCAGAATGTGAGCAATGTTTTAGCAACAAATCACATCTTGCATATCATTTAAAAAATCACAAACGGTAAAAGCTATTTTCATGTTCATAATGTGGAAAATGCTTTATACTGAAAAGTTCTCTTCAAAAACATCAAAGAATTCACACAGGAGAGAAGCCATATTCATGTTGTGAATGTGGGAAATGTTTTAGCCAGGCATCAATTCTTGCAAATCATCATCTGAGAATTCACACAGGAGAGAAGCCTTATTCATGTTCTGAATGTGGGAAATGTTTTCCCCAGCCATCAATTCTTGACAAATCATCTGAGAATTCACACAGGAGAGAAGCCTTATTCATGTTCTGAATGTGGGCAATTTTTTAACAAAAAAACACCTCCTGCATATCATTTTAAAAATCACAAACGGTAAAAGCTATTTTCATGTTCATAATGTGGAAAATGCTTTATACTGAAAAGTTATCTTCAAAAACATCAGAAAATTCACAGAGGAGAGAAGCCTTATTCATGTTCTAAATGTGGGAAATGTTTTAGTCAGCCATCAATTCTTGCAAATCATCTGAGAATTCACACAGGAGAGAAGCCTTATTCATGTTCTGAATGTGGGAAATGTTTTAGCCAGGCATCAATTCTTGCAAATCATCATCTGAGAATTCACACAGGAGAGAAGCCTTATTCATGTTCTGAATGTGAGCAATGTTTTAGCAACAAATCACATCTTGCATATCATTTAAAAAATCACAAACGGTAAAAGCTATTTTCATGTTCATAATGTGGAAAATGCTTTATACTGAAAAGTTCTCTTCAAAAACATCAGAGAATTCACACAGGAGAGAAGCCATATTCATGTTGTGAATGTGGGAAATGTTTTAGCCAGGCATCAATTCTTGCAAATCATCATCTGAGAATTCACACAGGAGAGAAGCCTTATTCATGTTCTAAATGTGGGAAATGTTTTAGCCAGACATCAATTCTTGCAAATCATCAGAGAATTCACACAGGAGAGAAGCCATATTCATGTTCTGAATGTGGGAAATGTTTTAGCCAGGCATCAATTCTTGCAAATCATCTGAGAATTCACACAGGAGAGAAGCGTTATTCATGTTCTGAATGTGAGCAATGTTTTAGCAACAAATCACATCTTGCATATCATTTAAAAAATCACAAACGGTAAAAGCTATTTTCATGTTCATAATGTGGAAAATGCTTTATACTGAAAAGTTCTCTTCAAAAACATCAGAGAATTCACACAGGAGAGAAGCCTTATTTATGTTGTGAATGTGGGAAATGTTTTAGCCAGGCATCAATTCTTGCAAATCATCATCTGAGAATTCACACAGGAGAGAAGCCTTATTCATGTTCTGAATGTGAGCAAGTTTTAGCAACAAACACATCTTGCTATCATTTAAAAAACCCAAAAAAAATTTTTTTTTTTTATGGAAAATTTTTTCAAATCTCTTCAAAAACATCTAATTACGAGGACCTTTTTTGGTAAATGTTTTAGCCAGACATCAATTCTTGCAAATCATCAGCGAATTCACACAGGAGAGAAGCCTTAATCATGTTCTGAATGTGGGAAATGTTTTAGCCATACATCAATTCTTGCAAATCATCTGAGAATTCACACAGGAGAGAAGCCTTATTCATGTTCAGAATGTGAGCAATGTTTTAGCAACAAATCACATCTTGCATATCATTTAAAAAATCACAAACGGTAAAAGCTATTTTCATGTTCATAATGTGGAAAATGCTTCATACTGAAAAGTTCTCTTCAAAAACATCAGAGAATTCACACAGGAGAGAAGCCTTATTCATGTTCTAAATGTGGGAAATGTTTTAGCCAGGCATCAATTCTTGCAAATCATCAGAGAATTCACACAGGAGAGAAGCCATATTCGTGTTCTGAATGTGGGAAATGTTTTAGCCAGGCATCAATTCTTGCAAATCATCATCTGAGAATTCACACAGGAGAGAAGCCTTATTCATGTTCTGAATGTGAGCAATGTTTTAGCAACAAATCACATCTTGCATATCAATTAAAAAATCACAAACGGTAAAAGCTATTTTCATGTTCATAATGTGGAAAATGCTTTATACTGAAAAGTTATCTTCAAAAACATCAGAAAATTCACAGAGGAGAGAAGCATTATTCATGTTCTAAATGTGGGAAATGTTTTAGCCAGACATCAATTCTTGCAAATCATCAGATAATTCACACAGGAGAGAAGCCATATTCGTGTTCTGAATGTGGGAAATGTTTTAGCCAGACATCAATTCTTGCAAATCATCAGAGAATTCACACAGGAGAGAAGCCATATTCGTGATCTGAATGTGGGAAATGTTTTAGCCAGGCATCAATTCTTGCAAATCATCATCTGAGAATTCACACAGGAGAGAAGTCTTATTCATGTTCTGAATGTGAGCAATGTTTTAGCAACAAATCACATCTTCCATATCATTTAAAAAATTACAAACGGTTAAAGCTATTTTCATGTTCATAATGTGGAAAATGCTTTATACTGAAAAGTTCTCTTCAAAAACATCAGAGAATTCACACAGGAGAGAAGCCATATTCGTGTTCTGAATGTGGGAAATGTTTTAGCCAGACATCAATTCTTGCAAATCATCAGAGAATTCACACAGGAGAGAAGCCATATTCGTGATCTGAATGTGGGAAATGTTTTAGCCAGGCATCAATTCTTGCAAATCATCATCTGAGAATTCACACAGGAGAGAAGCCTTATTCATGTTCTGAATGTGGGAAATGTTTTAGCCAGACATCAATTCTTGCAAATCATCTGAGAATTCACACAGGAGAGAAGCCTTATTCATGTTCAGAATGTGAGCAATGTTTTAGCAACAAATCACATCTTGCATATCATTTAAAAAATCACAAACGGTAAAAGCTATTTTCATGTTCATAATGTGGAAAATGCTTTATACTGAAAAGTTCTCTTCAAAACCATCAGAGAATTCACACAGGAGAGAAGCCATATTCATGTTGTGAATGTGGGAAATGTTTTAGCCAGGCATCAATTCTTGCAAATCATCATCTGAGAATTCACACAGGAGAGAAGCCTTATTCATGTTCTGAATGTGGGAAATGTTTTAGCCAGACATCAATTCTTGCAAATCATCTGAGAATTCACACAGGAGAGAAGCCTTATTCATGTTCTGAATGTGAGCAATGTTTTAGCAACAAATCACATCTTGCATATCATTTAAAAAATCACAAACGGTAAAAGCTATTTTCATGTTCATAATGTGGAAAATGCTTTATACTGAAAAGTTATCTTCAAAAACATCAGAAAATTCACAGAGGAGAGAAGCCTTATTCATGTTCTAAATGTGGGAAATGTTTTAGTCAGCCATCAATTCTTGCAAATCATCTGAGAATTCACACAGGAGAGAAGCCTTATTCATGTTCTGAATGTGGGAAATGTTTTAGCCAGGCATCAATTCTTCCAAATCATCATCTGAGAATTCACAGAGGAGAGAAGCCTTATTCATGTTCTGAATGTGAGCAATGTTTTAGCAACAAATCACATCTTGCATATCATTTAAAAAATCACAAACGGTAAAAGCTATTTTCATGTTCATAATGTGGAAAATGCTTTATACTGAAAAGTTCTCTTCAAAAACATCAGAGAATTCACACAGGAGAGAAGCCATATTCATGTTGTGAATGTGGGAAATGTTTTAGCCAGGCATCAATTCTTGCAAATCATCATCTGAGAATTCACACAGGAGAGAAGCCTTATTCATGTTCTAAATGTGGGAAATGTTTTAGCCAGACATCAATTCTTGCAAATCATCAGAGAATTCACACAGGAGAGAAGCCATATTCATGTTCTGAATGTGGGAAATGTTTTAGCCAGGCATCAATTCTTGCAAATCATCTGAGAATTCACACAGGAGAGAAGCCTTATTCATGTTCTGAATGTGAGCAATGTTTTAGCAACAAATCACATCTTGCATATCATTTAAAAAATCACAAACGGTAAAAGCAATTTTCATGTTCATAATGTGGAAAATGCTTTCTACTGAAAAGTTCTCTTCAAAAACATCAGAGAATTCACACAGGAGAGAAGCCTTATTTATGTTGTGAATGTGGGAAATGTTTTAGCCAGACATCAATTCTTGCAGATCATCAGAGAATTCACACAGGAGAGAAGCCATATTCATGTTGTGAATGTGGGAAATGTTTTAGCCAGGCATCAATTCTTGCAAATCATCATCTGAGAATTCACACAGGAGAGAAGCCTTATTCATGTTCTGAATGTGGGAAATGTTTTAGCCATACATCAATTCTTGCAAATCATCTGAGAATTCACACAGGAGAGAAGCCTTATTCATGTTCTGAATGTGAGCAATGTTTTAGCAACAAATCACATCTTGCATATCATTTAAAAAATCACAAACGGTAAAAGCTATTTTCATGTTCATAATGTGGAAAATGCTTTATACTGAAAAGTTCTCTTCAAAAACATCAGTGAATTCACACAGGAGAGAAGCCTTATTTATGTTGTGAATGTGGGAAATGTTTTAGCCAGACATCAATTCTTGCAGATCATCAGAGAATTCACACAGGAGAGAAGCCATATTCATGTTGTGAATGTGGGAAATGTTTTAGCCAGGCATCAATTCTTGCAAATCATCATCTGAGAATTCACACAGGAGAGAAGCCTTATTCATGTTCTGAAGGTGGGAAATGTTTTAGCCAGACATCAATTCTTGCAAATCATCTGAGAATTCACACAGGAGAGAAGCCTTATTCATGTTCAGAATGTGAGCAATGTTTTAGCAACAAATCACATCTTGCATATCATTTAAAAAATCACAAACGGTAAAAGCTATTTTCATGTTCATTATGTGGAAAATGCTTTATACTGAAAAGTTCTCTTCAAAAACATCTGAGAATTCACACAGGAGAGAAGCCTTATTCATGTTCTAAATGTGGGAAATGTTTTAGCCAGACATCAATTCTTGCAAATCATCAGCGAATTCACACAGGAGAGAAGCCTTAATCATGTTCTGAATGTGGGAAATGTTTTAGCCATACATCAATTCTTGCAAATCATCTGAGAATTCACACAGGAGAGAAGCCTTATTCATGTTCAGAATGTGAGCAATGTTTTAGCAACAAATCACATCTTGCATATCATTTAAAAAATCACAAACGGTAAAAGCTATTTTCATGTTCATAATGTGGAAAATGCTTTATACTGAAAAGTTCTCTTCAAAAACATCAGAGAATTCACACAGGAGAGAAGCCTTATTCATGTTCTAAATGTGGGAAATGTTTTAGCCAGACATCAATTCTTGCAAATCATCAGAGAATTCACACAGGAGAGAAGCCATATTCGTGTTCTGAATGTGGGAAATGTTTTAGCCAGGCATCAATTCTTGCAAATCATCATCTGAGAATTCACACAGGAGAGAAGCCTTATTCATGTTCTGAATGTGAGCAATGTTTTAGCAACAAATCACATCTTGCATATCAATTAAAAAATCACAAACGGTAAAAGCTATTTTCATGTTCATAATGTGGAAAATGCTTTATACTGAAAAGTTATCTTCAAAAACATCAGAAAATTCACAGAGGAGAGAAGCCTTATTCATGTTCTAAATGTGGGAAATGTTTTAGCCAGACATCAATTCTTGCAAATCATCAGAGAATTCACACAGGAGAGAAGCCATATTCGTGTTCTGAATGTGGGAAATGTTTTAGCCAGACATCAATTCTTGCAAATCATCAGAGAATTCACACAGGAGAGAAGCCATATTCGTGATCTGAATGTGGGAAATGTTTTAGCCAGGCATCAATTCTTGCAAATCATCATCTGAGAATTCACACAGGAGAGAAGTCTTATTCATGTTCTGAATGTGAGCAATGTTTTAGCAACAAATCACATCTTGCATATCATTTAAAAAATCACAAACGGTAAAAGCTATTTTCATGTTCATAATGTGGAAAATGCTTTATACTGAAAAGTTCTCTTCAAAAACATCAGAGAATTCACACAGGAGAGAAGCCATATTCATGTTGTGAATGTGGGAAATGTTTTAGCCAGGCATCAATTCTTGCAAATCATCATCTGAGAATTCACACAGGAGAGAAGCCGGGTTATTCATGTTCTGAATGTGGGAAATGTTTTAGCCAGACATCAATTCTTGGAAATCATCTGAGAATTCACACAGGAGAGAAGCCTTATTCATGTTCAGAATGTGAGCAATGTTTTAGCAACAAATCACATCTTGCATATCATTTAAAAAATCACAAACGGTAAAAGCTATTTTCATGTTCATAATGTGGAAAATGCTTTATACTGAAAAGTTCTCTTCAAAAACATCAGTGAATTCACACAGGAGAGAAGCCTTATTAAGTTGTGAATGTGGGAAATGTTTTAGCCAGACATCAATTCTTGCAGATCATCAGAGAATTCACACAGGAGAGAAGCCATATTCATGTTGTGAATGTGGGAAATGTTTTAGCCAGGCATCAATTCTTGCAAATCATCATCTGAGAATTCACACAGGAGAGAAGCCTTATTCATGTTCTGAAGGTGGGAAATGTTTTAGCCAGACATCAATTCTTGCAAATCATCTGAGAATTCACACAGGAGAGAAGCCTTATTCATGTTCAGAATGTGAGCAATGTTTTAGCAACAAATCACATCTTGCATATCATTTAAAAAATCACAAACGGTAAAAGCTATTTTCATGTTCATAATGTGGAAAATGCTTTATACTGAAAAGTTCTCTTCAAAAACATCTGAGAATTCACACAGGAGAGAAGCCTTATTCATGTTCTAAATGTGGGAAATGTTTTAGCCAGACATCAATTCTTGCAAATCATCAGCGAATTCACACAGGAGAGAAGCCTTAATCATGTTCTGAATGTGGGAAATGTTTTAGCCATACATCAATTCTTGCAAATCATCTGAGAATTCACACAGGAGAGAAGCCTTATTCATGTTCAGAATGTGAGCAATGTTTTAGCAACAAATCACATCTTGCATATCATTTAAAAAATCACAAACGGTAAAAGCTATTTTCATGTTCATAATGTGGAAAATGCTTTATACTGAAAAGTTCTCTTCAAAAACATCAAAGAATTCACACAGGAGAGAAGCCATATTCATGTTCTAAATGTGGGAAATGTTTTAGCCAGACATCAATTCTTGCAAATCATCAGAGAATTCACACAGGAGAGAAGCCATATTCGTGTTCTGAATGTGGGAAATGTTTTAGCCAGACATCAATTCTTGCAAATCATCAGAGAATTCACACAGGAGAGAAGCCATATTCGTGATCTGAATGTGGGAAATGTTTTAGCCAGGCATCAATTCTTGCAAATCATCATCTGAGAATTCACACAGGAGAGAAGTCTTATTCATGTTCTGAATGTGAGCAATGTTTTAGCAACAAATCACATCTTGCATATCATTTAAAAAATCACAAACGGTAAAAGCTATTTTCATGTTCATAATGTGGAAAATGCTTTATACTGAAAAGTTCTCTTCAAAAACATCAGAGAATTCACACAGGAGAGAAGCCATATTCATGTTGTGAATGTGGGAAATGTTTTAGCCAGGCATCAATTCTTGCAAATCATCATCTGAGAATTCACACAGGAGAGAAGCCTTATTCATGTTCTAAATGTGGGAAATGTTTTAGCCAGGCATCAATTCTTGCAAATCATCATCTGAGAATTCACACAGGAGAGAAGCCTTATTCATGTTCTGAATGTGGGAAATGTTTTAGCCAGACATCAATTCTTGCAAATCATCTGAGAATTCACACAGGAGAGAAGCCTTATTCATGTTCTGAATGTGAGCAATGTTTTAGCAACAAATCACATCTTGCATATCATTTAAAAAATCACAAACGGTAAAAGCTATTTTCATGTTCATAATGTGGAAAATGCTTTATACTGAAAATTTATCTTCAAAAACATCAGAAAATTCACAGAGGAGAGAAGCCTTATTCATGTTCTAAATGTGGGAAATGTTTTAGTCAGCCGTCAATTCTTGCAAATCATCTGAGAATTCACACAGGAGAGAAGCCTTATTCATGTTCTGAATGTGGGAAATGTTTTAGCCAGGCATCAATTCTTGCAAATCATCATCTGAGAATTCACACAGGAGAGAAGCCTTATTCATGTTCTGAATGTGAGCAATGTTTTAGCAACAAATCACATCTTGCATATCATTTAAAAAATCACAAACGGTAAAAGCTATTTTCATGTTCATAATGTGGAAAATGCTTTATACTGAAAAGTTCTCTTCAAAAACATCAGAGAATTCACACAGGAGAGAAGCCATATTCATGTTGTGAATGTGGGAAATTTTTAGCCAGGCATCAATTCTTGCAAATCATCATCTGAGAATTCACACAGGAGAGAAGCCTTATTCATGTTCTAAATGTGGGAAATGTTTTAGCCAGACATCAATTCTTGCAAATCATCAGAGAATTCACACAGGAGAGAAGCCATATTCATGTTCTGAATGTGGGAAATGTTTTAGCCAGGCATCAATTCTTGCAAATCATCTGAGAATTCACACAGGAGAGAAGCGTTATTCATGTTCTGAATGTGAGCAATGTTTTAGCAACAAATCACATCTTGCATATCATTTAAAAAATCACAAACGGTAAAAGCTATTTTCATGTTCATAATGTGGAAAATGCTTTATACTGAAAAGTTCTCTTCAAAAACATCAGTGAATTCACACAGGAGAGAAGCCTTATTTATGTTGTGAATGTGGGAAATGTTTTAGCCAGACATCAATTCTTGCAGATCATCAGAGAATTCACACAGGAGAGAAGCCATATTCATGTTGTGAATGTGGGAAATGTTTTAGCCAGGCATCAATTCTTGCAAATCATCATCTGAGAATTCACACAGGAGAGAAGCCTTATTCATGTTCTGAATGTGGGAAATGTTTTAGCCAGACATCAATTCTTGCAAATCATCTGAGAATTCACACAGGAGAGAAGCCTTATTCATGTTCTGAATGTGAGCAATGTTTTAGCAACAAATCACATCTTGCATATCATTTAAAAAATCACAAACGGTAAAAGCTATTTTCATGTTCATAATGTGGAAAATGCTTTATACTGAAAAGTTCTCTTCAAAAACATCAGTGAATTCACACAGGAGAGAAGCCTTATTTATGTTGTGAATGTGGGAAATGTTTTAGCCAGACATCAATTCTTGCAGATCATCAGAGAATTCACACAGGAGAGAAGCCATATTCATGTTGTGAATGTGGGAAATGTTTTAGCCAGGCATCAATTCTTGCAAATCATCATCTGAGAATTCACACAGGAGAGAAGCCTTATTCATGTTCTGAATGTGGGAAATGTTTTAGCCAGACATCAATTCTTGGAAATCATCTGAGAATTCACACAGGAGAGAAGCCTTATTCATGTTCAGAATGTGAGCAATGTTTTAGCAACAAATCACATCTTGCATATCATTTAAAAAATCACAAACGGTAAAAGCTATTTTCATGTTCATAATGTGGAAAATGCTTTATACTGAAAAGTTCTCTTCAAAAACATCAAAGAATTCACACAGGAGAGAAGCCATATTCATGTTCTAAATGTGGGAAATGTTTTAGCCAGACATCAATTCTTGCAAATCATCAGAGAATTCACACAGGAGAGAAGCCATATTCGTGTTCTGAACGTGGGAAATGTTTTAGCCAGACATCAATTCTTGCAAATCATCAGAGAATTCACACAGGAGAGAAGCCATATTCGTGGTCTGAATGTGGGAAATGTTTTAGCCAGGCATCAATTCTTGCAAATCATCATCTGAGAATTCACACAGGAGAGAAGTCTTATTCATGTTCTGAATGTGAGCAATGTTTTAGCAACAAATCACATCTTGCATATCATTTAAAAAATCACAAACGGTAAAAGCTATTTTCATGTTCATAATGTGGAAAATGCTTTATACTGAAAAGTTCTCTTCAAAAACATCAGAGAATTCACACAGGAGAGAAGCCATATTCATGATGTGAATGTGGGAAATGTTTTAGCCAGGCATCAATTCTTGCAAATCATCATCTGAGAATTCACACAGGAGAGAAGCCTTATTCATGTTCTGAATGTGGGAAATGTTTTAGCCAGACATCAATTCTTGCAAATCATCTGAGAATTCACACAGGAGAGAAGCCTTATTCATGTTCAGAATGTGAGCAATGTTTTAGCAACAAATCACATCTTGCATATCATTTAAAAAATCACAAACGGTAAAAGCTATTTTCATGTTCATAATGTGGAAAATGCTTTATACTGAAAAGTTCTCTTCAAAAACATCAAAGAATTCACACAGGAGAGAAGCCATATTCATGTTCTAAATGTGGGAAATGTTTTAGCCAGACATCAATTCTTGCAAATCATCAGAGAATTCACACAGGAGAGAAGCCATATTCGTGTTCTGAACGTGGGAAATGTTTTAGCCAGACATCAATTCTTGCAAATCATCAGAGAATTCACACAGGAGAGAAGCCATATTCGTGATCTGAATGTGGGAAATGTTTTAGCCAGGCATCAATTCTTGCAAATCATCATCTGAGAATTCACACAGGAGAGAAGTCTTATTCATGTTCTGAATGTGAGCAATGTTTTAGCAACAAATCACATCTTGCATATCATTTAAAAAATCACAAACGGTAAAAGCTATTTTCATGTTCATAATGTGGAAAATGCTTTATACTGAAAAGTTCTCTTCAAAAACATCAGAGAATTCACACAGGAGAGAAGCCATATTCATGTTGTGAATGTGGGAAATGTTTTAGCCAGGCATCAATTCTTGCAAATCATCATCTGAGAATTCACACAGGAGAGAAGCCTTATTCATGTTCTGAATGTGGGAAATGTTTTAGCCAGACATCAATTCTTGCAAATCATCTGAGAATTCACACAGGAGAGAAGCCTTATTCATGTTCAGAATGTGAGCAATGTTTTAGCAACAAATCACATCTTGCATATCATTTAAAAAATCACAAACGGTAAAAGCTATTTTCATGTTCATAATGTGGAAAATGCTTTATACTGAAAAGTTCTCTTCAAAAACATCAAAGAATTCACACAGGAGAGAAGCCATATTCATGTTCTAAATGTGGGAAATGTTTTAGCCAGACATCAATTCTTGCAAATCATCAGAGAATTCACACAGGAGAGAAGCCATATTCGTGTTCTGAATGTGGGAAATGTTTTAGCCAGACATCAATTCTTGCAAATCATCAGAGAATTCACACAGGAGAGAAGCCATATTCGTGATCTGAATGTGGGAAATGTTTTAGCCAGGCATCAATTCTTGCAAATCATCATCTGAGAATTCACACAGGAGAGAAGTCTTATTCATGTTCTGAATGTGAGCAATGTTTTAGCAACAAATCACATCTTGCATATCATTTAAAAAATCACAAACCGTAAAAGCTATTTTCATGTTCATAATGTGGAAAATGCTTTATACTGAAAAGTTCTCTTCAAAAACATCAGAGAATTCACACAGGAGAGAAGCCATATTCATGTTGTGAATGTGGGAAATGTTTTAGCCAGGCATCAATTCTTGCAAATCATCATCTGAGAATTCACACAGGAGAGAAGCCTTATTCATGTTCTGAATGTGGGAAATGTTTTAGCCAGACATCAATTCTTGCAAATCATCTGAGAATTCACACAGGAGAGAAGCCTTATTCATGTTCAGAATGTGAGCAATGTTTTAGCAACAAATCACATCTTGCATATCATTTAAAAAATCACAAACGGTAAAAGCTATTTTCATGTTCATAATGTGGAAAATGCTTTATACTGAAAAGTTCTCTTCAAAAACATCAAAGAATTCACACAGGAGAGAAGCCATATTCATGTTGTGAATGTGGGAAATGTTTTAGCCAGGCATCAATTCTTGCAAATCATCATCTGAGAATTCACACAGGAGAGAAGCCTTATTCATGTTCTGAATGTGGGAAATGTTTTAGCCAGACATCAATTCTTGCAAATCATCTGAGAATTCACACAGGAGAGAAGCCTTATTCATGTTCTGAATGTGAGCAATGTTTTAGCAACAAATCACATCTTGCATATCATTTAAAAAATCACAAACGGTAAAAGCTATTTTCATGTTCATAATGTGGAAAATGCTTTATACTGAAAAGTTATCTTCAAAAACATCAGAAAATTCACAGAGGAGAGAAGCCTTATTCATGTTCTAAATGTGGGAAATGTTTTAGTCAGCCATCAATTCTTGCAAATCATCTGAGAATTCACACAGGAGAGAAGCCTTATTCATGTTCTGAATGTGGGAAATGTTTTAGCCAGGCATCAATTCTTGCAAATCATCATCTGAGAATTCACACAGGAGAGAAGCCTTATTCATGTTCTGAATGTGAGCAATGTTTTAGCAACAAATCACATCTTGCATATCATTTAAAAAATCACAAACGGTAAAAGCTATTTTCATGTTCATAATGTGGAAAATGCTTTATACTGAAAAGTTCTCTTCAAAAACATCAGAGAATTCACACAGGAGAGAAGCCATATTCATGTTGTGAATGTGGGAAATGTTTTAGCCAGGCATCAATTCTTGCAAATCATCATCTGAGAATTCACACAGGAGAGAAGCCTTATTCATGTTCTAAATGTGGGAAATGTTTTAGCCAGACATCAATTCTTGCAAATCATCAGAGAATTCACACAGGAGAGAAGCCATATTCATATTCTGAATGTGGGAAATGTTTTAGCCAGGCATCAATTCTTGCAAATCATCTGAGAATTCACACAGGAGAGAAGCGTTATTCATGTTCTGAATGTGAGCAATGTTTTAGCAACAAATCACATCTTGCATATCATTTAAAAAATCACAAACGGTAAAAGCTATTTTCATGTTCATAATGTGGAAAATGCTTTATACTGAAAAGTTCTCTTCAAAAACATCAGAGAATTCACACAGGAGAGAAGCCTTATTTATGTTGTGAATGTGGGAAATGTTTTAGCCAGACATCAATTCTTGCAGATCATCAGAGAATTCACACAGGAGAGAAGCCATATTCATGTTGTGAATGTGGGAAATGTTTTAGCCAGGCATCAATTCTTGCAAATCATCATCTGAGAATTCACACAGGAGAGAAGCCTTATTCATGTTCTGAATGTGGGAAATGTTTTAGCCAGACATCAATTCTTGCAAATCATCTGAGAATTCACACAGGAGAGAAGCCTTATTCATGTTCAGAATGTGAGCAATGTTTTAGCAACAAATCACATCTTGCATATCATTTAAAAAATCACAAACGGTAAAAGCTATTTTCATGTTCATAATGTGGAAAATGCTTTATACTGAAAAGTTCTCTTCAAAAACATCAGTGAATTCACACAGGAGAGAAGCCTTATTTATGTTGTGAATGTGGGAAATGTTTTAGCCAGACATCAATTCTTGCAGATCATCAGAGAATTCACACAGGAGAGAAGCCATATTCATGTTGTGAATGTGGGAAATGTTTTAGCCAGGCATCAATTCTTGCAAATCATCATCTGAGAATTCACACAGGAGAGAAGCCTTATTCATGTTCTGAATGTGGGAAATGTTTTAGCCAGACATCAATTCTTGCAAATCATCTGAGAATTCACACAGGAGAGAAGCCTTATTCATGTTCAGAATGTGAGCAATGTTTTAGCAACAAATCACATCTTGCATATCATTTAAAAAATCACAAACGGTAAAAGCTATTTTCATGTTCATAATGTGGAAAATGCTTTATACTGAAAAGTTCTCTTCAAAAACATCAAAGAATTCACACAGGAGAGAAGCCATATTCATGTTGTGAATGTGGGAAATGTTTTAGCCAGGCATCAATTCTTGCAAATCATCATCTGAGAATTCACACAGGAGAGAAGCCTTATTCATGTTCTGAATGTGGGAAATGTTTTAGCCAGACATCAATTCTTGCAAATCATCTGAGAATTCACACAGGAGAGAAGCCTTATTCATGTTCTGAATGTGAGCAATGTTTTAGCAACAAATCACATCTTGCATATCATTTTAAAAATCACAAACGGTAAAAGCTATTTTCATGTTCATAATGTGGAAAATGCTTTATACTGAAAAGTTATCTTCAAAAACATCAGAAAATTCACAGAGGAGAGAAGCCTTATTCATGTTCTAAATGTGGGAAATGTTTTAGTCAGCCATCAATTCTTGCAAATCATCTGAGAATTCACACAGGAGAGAAGCCTTATTCATGTTCTGAATGTGGGAAATGTTTTAGCCAGGCATCAATTCTTGCAAATCATCATCTGAGAATTCACACAGGAGAGAAGCCTTATTCATGTTCTGAATGTGAGCAATGTTTTAGCAACAAATCACATCTTGCATATCATTTAAAAAATCACAAACGGTAAAAGCTATTTTCATGTTCATAATGTGGAAAATGCTTTATACTGAAAAGTTCTCTTCAAAAACATCAGAGAATTCACACAGGAGAGAAGCCATATTCATGTTGTGAATGTGGGAAATGTTTTAGCCAGGCATCAATTCTTGCAAATCATCATCTGAGAATTCACACAGGAGAGAAGCCTTATTCATGTTCTAAATGTGGGAAATGTTTTAGCCAGACATCAATTCTTGCAAATCATCAGAGAATTCACACAGGAGAGAAGCCATATTCATGTTCTGAATGTGGGAAATGTTTTAGCCAGGCATCAATTCTTGCAAATCATCTGAGAATTCACACAGGAGAGAAGCGTTATTCATGTTCTGAATGTGAGCAATGTTTTAGCAACAAATCACATCTTGCATATCATTTAAAAAATCACAAACGGTAAAAGCTATTTTCATGTTCATAATGTGGAAAATGCTTTATACTGAAAAGTTCTCTTCAAAAACATCAGAGAATTCACACAGGAGAGAAGCCTTATTTATGTTGTGAATGTGGGAAATGTTTTAGCCAGACATCAATTCTTGCAGATCATCAGAGAATTCACACAGGAGAGAAGCCATATTCATGTTGTGAATGTGGGAAATGTTTTAGCCAGGCATCAATTCTTGCAAATCATCATCTGAGAATTCACACAGGAGAGAAGCCTTATTCATGTTCTGAATGTGGGAAATGTTTTAGCCAGACATCAATTCTTGCAAATCATCTGAGAATTCACACAGGAGAGAAGCCTTATTCATGTTCAGAATGTGAGCAATGTTTTAGCAACAAATCACATCTTGCATATCATTTAAAAAATCACAAACGGTAAAAGCTATTTTCATGTTCATAATGTGGAAAATGCTTTATACTGAAAAGTTCTCTTCAAAAACATCAGTGAATTCACACAGGAGAGAAGCCTTATTTATGTTGCGAATGTGGGAAATGTTTTAGCCAGACATCAATTCTTGCAGATCATCAGAGAATTCACACAGGAGAGAAGCCATATTCATGTTGTGAATGTGGGAAATGTTTTAGCCAGGCATCAATTCTTGCAAATCATCATCCGAGAATTCACACAGGAGAGAAGCCTTATTCATGTTCTGAAGGTGGGAAATGTTTTAGCCAGACATCAATTCTTGCAAATCATCTGAGAATTCACACAGGAGAGAAGCCTTATTCATGTTCAGAATGTGAGCAATGTTTTAGCAACAAATCACATCTTGCATATCATTTAAAAAATCACAAACGGTAAAAGCTATTTTCATGTTCATAATGTGGAAAATGCTTTATAGTGAAAAGTTCTCTTCAAAAACATCTGAGAATTCACACAGGAGAGAAGCCTTATTCATGTTCTAAATGTGGGAAATGTTTTAGCCAGACATCAATTCTTGCAAATCGTCAGCGAATTCACACAGGAGAGAAGCCTTAATCATGTTCTGAATGTGGGAAATGTTTTAGCCAGACATCAATTCTTGCAAATCATCTGAGAATTCACACAGGAGAGAAGCCTTATTCATGTTCAGAATGTGAGCAATGTTTTAGCAACAAATCACATCTTGCATATCATTTAAAAAATCACAAACGGTAAAAGCTATTTTCATGTTCATAATGTGGAAAATGCTTTATACTGAAAAGTTCTCTTCAAAAACATCAGAGAATTCACACAGGAGAGAAGCCATATTTATGTTGTGAATGTGGGAAATGTTTTAGCCAGGCATCAATTCTTCCAAATCATCATCTGAGAATTCACACAGGAGAGACGCCTCATTCATGTTCTAAATGTGGGAAATGTTTTAGCCAGACATCAATTCTTGCAAATCATCAGAGAATTCACACAGGAGAGAAGCCATATTCATGTTCTGAATGTGGGAAATGTTTTAGCCAGGCATCAATTCTTGCAACATCATCTGAGAATTCACACAGGAGAGAAGCCTTATTCATGTTCTGAATGTAAGCAATGTTTTAGCAACAAATCACATCTTGCATATCATTTAAAAAATCACAAACGGTAAAAGCTATTTTCATGTTCATAATGTGGAAAATGCTTTATACTGAAAAGTTCTCTTCAAAAACATCAGAGAATTCACACAGGAGAGAAGCCTTATTTATGTTGTGAATGTGGGAAATGTTTTAGCCAGACATCAATTCTTGCAGATCATCAGAGAATTCACACAGGAGAGAAGCCATATTCATGTTGTGAATGTGGGAAATGTTTTAGCCAGGCATCAATTCTTGCAAATCATCATCTGAGAATTCACACAGGAGAGAAGCCTTATTCATGTTCTGAATGTGGGAAATGTTTTAGCCAGACATCAATTCTTGCAAATCATCTGAGAATTCACACAGGAGAGAAGCCTTATTCATGTTCTGAATGTGAGCAATGTTTTAGCAACAAATCACATCTTGCATATCATTTAAAAAATCACAAACGGTAAAAGCTATTTTCATGTTCATAATGTGGAAAATGCTTTATACTGAAAAGTTCTCTTCAAAAACATCAGTGAATTCACACAGGAGAGAAGCCTTATTTATGTTGTGAATGTGGGAAATGTTTTAGCCAGACATCAATTCTTGCAGATCATCAGAGAATTCACACAGGAGAGAAGCCATATTCATGTTGTGAATGTGGGAAATGTTTTAGCCAGGCATCAATTCTTGCAAATCCTCATCTGAGAATTCGCACAGGAGAGAAGCCTTATTCATGTTCTGAAGGTGGGAAATGTTTTAGCCAGACATCAATTCTTGCAAATCATCTGAGAATTCACACAGGAGAGAAGCCTTTTTCATGTTCAGAATGTGAGCAATGTTTTAGCAACAAATCACATCTTGCATATCATTTAAAAAATCACAAACGGTAAAAGCTATTTTCATGTTCATAATGTGGAAAATGCTTTATACTGAAAAGTTCTCTTCAAAAACATCTGAGAATTCACACAGGAGAGAAGCCTTATTCATGTTCTAAATGTGGTAAATGTTTTAGCCAGACATCAATTCTTGCAAATCATCAGCGAATTCACACAGGAGAGAAGCCTTATTCATGTTCTGAATGTGGGAAATGTTTTAGCCAGACATCAATTCTTGCAAATCATCTGAGAATTCACACAGGAGAGAAGCCTTATTCATGTTCAGAATGTGAGCAATGTTTTAGCAACAAATCACATCTTGCATATCATTTAAAAAATCACAAACGGTAAAAGCTATTTTCATGTTCATAATGTGGAAAATGCTTCATACTGAAAAGTTCTCTTCAAAAACATCAGAGAATCACATCAGGAGAGAAGCCTTATTCATGTTCTATGTGGGAAATGTTTTGCCAGACATCAATTCTTAGCAAATCATCAGGAATTCACACAGGGGAGGAGCCTATTCGTGTTCTGAATGTGGGAAATGTTTTAGCCAGGCATCAATTCTTGCAAATCATCATCTGAGAATTCACACAGGAGAGAAGCCTTATTCATGTTCTGAATGTGAGCAATGTTTTAGCAACAAATCACATCTTGCATATCAATTAAAATCACAAACGGTAAAAGCTATTTTCATGTTCATAATGTGGAAAATGCTTTATACTGAAAAGTTATCTTCAAAAACATCAGAAAATTCACAGAGGAGAGAAGCCTTATTCATGTTCTAAATGTGGGAAATGTTTTAGCCAGACATCAATTCTTGCAAATCATCAGAGAATTCACACAGGAGAGAAGCCATATTCGTGATCTGAATGTGGGAAATGTTTTAGCCAGGCATCAATTCTTGCAAATCATCATCTGAGAATTCACACAGGAGAGAAGTTTTATTCATGTTCTGAATGTGAGCAATGTTTTAGCAACAAATCACATCTTGCATATCATTTAAAAAATCACAAACGGTAAAAGCTATTTTCATGTTCATAATGTGGAAAATGCTTTATACTGAAAAGTTCTCTTCAAAAACATCAGAGAATTCACACAGGAGAGAAGCCATATTCATGTTGTGAATGTGGGAAATGTTTTAGCCAGGCATCAATTCTTGCAAATCATCATCTGAGAATTCACACAGGAGAGAAGCCTTATTCATGTTCTGAATGTGGGAAATGTTTTAGCCAGACATCAATTCTTGCAAATCATCTGAGAATTCACACAGGAGAGAAGCCTTATTCATGTTCAGAATGTGAGCAATGTTTTAGCAACAAATCACATCTTGCATATCATTTAAAAAATCACAAACGGTAAAAGCTATTTTCATGTTCATAATGTGGAAAATGCTTTATACTGAAAAGTTCTCTTCAAAAACATCAGAGAATTCACACAGGAGAGAAGCCATATTCATGTTGTGAATGTGGGAAATGTTTTAGCCAGGCATCAATTCTTGCAAATCATCATCTGAGAATTCACACAGGAGAGAAGCCTTATTCATGTTCTGAATGTGGGAAATGTTTTAGCCAGACATCAATTCTTGCAAATCATCTGAGAATTCACACAGGAGAGAAGCCTTATTCATGTTCTGAATGTGAGCAATGTTTTAGCAACAAATCACATCTTGCATATCATTTAAAAAATCACAAACGGTAAAAGCTATTTTCATGTTCATAATGTGGAAAATGCTTTATACTGAAAAGTTATCTTCAAAAACATCAGAAAATTCACAGAGGAGAGAAGCCTTATTCATGTTCTAAATGTGGGAAATGTTTTAGTCAGCCATCAATTCTTGCAAATCATCTGAGAATTCACACAGGAGAGAAGCCTTATTCATGTTCTGAATGTGGGAAATGTTTTAGCCAGGTATCAATTCTTGCAAATCATCATCTGAGAATTCACAGAGGAGAGAAGCCTTATTCATGTTCTGAATGTGAGCAATGTTTTAGCAACAAATCACATCTTGCATATCATTTAAAAAATCACAAACGGTAAAAGCTATTTTCATGTTCATAATGTGGAAAATGCTTTATACTGAAAAGTTCTCTTCAAAAACATCAGAGAATTCACACAGGAGAGAAGCCATATTCATGTTGTGAATGTGGGAAATGTTTTAGCCAGGCATCAATTCTTGCAAATCATCATCTGAGAATTCACACAGGAGAGAAGCCTTATTCATGTTCTAAATGTGGGAAATGTTTTAGCCAGACATCAATTCTTGCAAATCATCAGAGAATTCACACAGGAGAGAAGCCATATTCATGTTCTGAATGTGGGAAATGTTTTAGCCAGGCATCAATTCTTGCAAATCATCTGAGAATTCACACAGGAGAGAAGCGTTATTCATGTTTTGAATGTGAGCAATGTTTTAGCAACAAATCACATCTTGCATATCATTTAAAAAATCACAAATGGTAAAAGCAATTTTCATGTTCATAATGTGGAAAATGCTTTATACTGAAAAGTTCTCTTCAAAAACATCAGAGAATTCACACAGGAGAGAAGGCCTTATTTATGTTGTGAATGTGGGAAATGTTTTAGCCATACATCAATTCTTGCAGATCACCAGAGAATTCACACAGGAGAGAAGCCATATTCATGTTGTGAATGTGGGAAATGTTTTAGCCAGGCATCAATTCTTGGAAATCATCATCTGAGAATTCACACAGGAGAGAAGCCTTATTCATGTTCTGAATGTGGGAAATGTTTTAGCCAGACATCAATTCTTGCAAATCATCTGAGAATTCACACAGGAGAGAAGCCTTATTCATGTTCTGAATGTGAGCAATGTTTTAGCAACAAATCACATCTTGCATATCATTTAAAAAATCACAAACGGTAAAAGCTATTTTCATGTTCATAATGTGGAAAATGCTTTATACTGAAAAGTTCTCTTCAAAAACATCAGAGAATTCACACAGGAGAGAAGCCTTATTTATGTTGTGAATGTGGGAAATGTTTTAGCCAGACATCAATTCTTGCAGATCATCAGAGAATTCACACAGGAGAGAAGCCATATTCATGTTGTGAATGTGGGAAATGTTTTAGCCAGGCATCAATTCTTGCAACTCATCATCTGAGAATTCACACAGGAAAGAAGCCTTATTCATGTTCTGAAGGTGGGAAATGTTTTAGCCAGACATCAATTCTTGCAAATCATCTGAGAATTCACACAGGAGAGAAGCCTTATTCATGTTCAGAATGTGAGCAATGTTTTAGCAACAAATCACATCTTGCATATCATTTAAAAAATCACAAACGGTAAAAGCTATTTTCATGTTCATTATGTGGAAAATGCTTTATACTGAAAAGTTCTCTTCAAAAACATCTGAGAATTCACACAGGAGAGAAGCCTTATTCATGTTCTAAATGTGGGAAATGTTTTAGCCAGACATCAATTCTTGCAAATCATCAGAGAATTCACACAGGAGAGAAGCCATATTCGTGATCTGAATGTGGGAAATGTTTTAGCCAGGCATCAATTCTTGCAAATCATCATCTGAGAATTCACACAGGAGAGAAGTCTTATTCATGTTCTGAATGTGAGCAATGTTTTAACAACAAATCACATCTTGCATATCATTTAAAAAATCAAAAACGGTAAAAGCTATTTTCATGTTCATAATGTGGAAAATGCTTTATACTGAAAAGTTCTCTTCAAAAACATCAGTGAATTCACACAGGAGAGAAGCCTTATTTATGTTGTGAATGTGGGAAATGTTTTAGCCAGACATCAATTCTTGCAGATCATCAGAGAATTCACACAGGAGAGAAGCCATATTCATGTTGTGAATGTGGGAAATGTTTTAGCCAGGCATCAATTCTTGCAAATCATCATCTGAGAATTCACACAGGAGAGAAGCCTTATTCATGTTCTGAAGGTGGGAAATGTTTTAGCCAGACATCAATTCTTGCAAATCATCTGAGAATTCACACAGGAGAGAAGCCTTATTCATGTTCAGAATGTGAGCAATGTTTTAGCAACAAATCACATCTTGCATATCATTTAAAAAATCACAAACGGTAAAAGCTATTTTCATGTTCATAATGTGGAAAATGCTTTATACTGAAAAGTTCTCTTCAAAAACATCTGAGAATTCACACAGGAGAGAAGCCTTATTCATGTTCTAAATGTGGTAAATGTTTTAGCCAGACATCAATTCTTGCAAATCATCAGCGAATTCACACAGGAGAGAAGCCTTAATCATGTTCTGAATGTGGGAAATGTTTTAGCCATACATCAATTCTTGCAAATCATCTGAGAATTCACACAGGAGAGAAGCCTTATTCATGTTCAGAATGTGAGCAATGTTTTAGCAACAAATCACATCTTGCATATCATTTAAAAAATCACAAACGGTAAAAGCTATTTTCATGTTCATAATGTGGAAAATGCTTCATACTGAAAAGTTCTCTTCAAAAACATCAGAGAATTCACACAGGAGAGAAGCCTTATTCATGTTCTAAATGTGGGAAATGTTTTAGCCAGGCATCAATTCTTGCAAATCATCAGAGAATTCACACAGGAGAGAAGCCATATTCGTGTTCTGAATGTGGGAAATGTTTTAGCCAGGCATCAATTCTTGCAAATCATCATCTGAGAATTCACACAGGAGAGAAGCCTTATTCATGTTCTGAATGTGAGCAATGTTTTAGCAACAAATCACATCTTGCATATCAATTAAAAAATCACAAACGGTAAAAGCTATTTTCATGTTCATAATGTGGAAAATGCTTTATACTGAAAAGTTATCTTCAAAAACATCAGAAAATTCACAGAGGAGAGAAGCATTATTCATGTTCTAAATGTGGGAAATGTTTTAGCCAGACATCAATTCTTGCAAATCATCAGATAATTCACACAGGAGAGAAGCCATATTCGTGTTCTGAATGTGGGAAATGTTTTAGCCAGACATCAATTCTTGCAAATCATCAGAGAATTCACACAGGAGAGAAGCCATATTCGTGTTCTGAATGTGGGAAATGTTTTAGCCAGGCATCAATTCTTGCAAATCATCATCTGAGAATTCACACAGGAGAGAAGTCTTATTCATGTTCTGAATGTGAGCAATGTTTTAGCAACAAATCACATCTTCCATATCATTTAAAAAATTACAAACGGTTAAAGCTATTTTCATGTTCATAATGTGGAAAATGCTTTATACTGAAAAGTTCTCTTCAAAAACATCAGAGAATTCACACAGGAGAGAAGCCATATTCGTGTTCTGAATGTGGGAAATGTTTTAGCCAGACATCAATTCTTGCAAATCATCAGAGAACACACAGGAGAGAAGCCAAACGCGTGACCGGAAGTGGGAAATGTGCCAGGCATCATTCTTGCATCATCATCTGAGAATTCACACAGGGGAGGGGCGTTATAGAGGTGTAAAAGGGGGGGAGGGTTTGGCGGAAAAAAAAAAATCTTGCAAATCATCATCTGAGAATTCACACAGGAGAGAAGCCATATTCATGTTCTGAATGTGGGAAATGTTTTAGCCAGGCATCAATTCTTGCAAATCATCTGAGAATTCACACAGGAGAGAAGCCTTATTCATGTTTTGAATGTGAGCAATGTTTTAGCAACAAATCACATCTTGCATATCATTTAAAAAATCACAAATGGTAAAAGCAATTTTCATGTTCATAATGTGGAAAATGCTTTATACTGAAAAGTTCTCTTCAAAAACATCAGAGAATTCACACAGGAGAGAAGCCTTATTTATGTTGTGAATGTGGGAAATGTTTTAGCCAGACATCAATTCTTGCAGATCACCAGAGAATTCACACAGGAGAGAAGCCATATTCATGTTGTGAATGTGGGAAATGTTTTAGCCAGGCATCAATTCTTGCAAATCATCATCTGAGAATTCACACAGGAGAGAAGCCTTATTCATGTTCTGAATGTGGGAAATGTTTTAGCCAGACATCAATTCTTGCAAATCATCTGAGAATTCACACAGGAGAGAAGCCTTATTCATGTTCTGAATGTGAGCAATGTTTTAGCAACAAATCACATCTTGCATATCATTTAAAAAATCACAAACGGTAAAAGCTATTTTCATGTTCATAATGTGGAAAATGCTTTATACTGAAAAGTTCTCTTCAAAAACATCAGAGAATTCACACAGGAGAGAAGCCTTATTTATGTTGTGAATGTGGGAAATGTTTTAGCCAGACATCAATTCTTGCAGATCATCACGAGAATTCACACAGGAGAGAAGCCATATTCATGTTGTGAATGTGGGAAATGTTTTAGCCAGGCATCAATTCTTGCAACTCATCATCTGAGAATTCACACAGGAAAGAAGCCTTATTCATGTTCTGAAGGTGGGAAATGTTTTAGCCAGACATCAATTCTTGCAAATCATCTGAGAATTCACACAGGAGAGAAGCCTTATTCATGTTCAGAATGTGAGCAATGTTTTAGCAACAAATCACATCTTGCATATCATTTAAAAAATCACAAACGGTAAAAGCTATTTTCATGTTCATTATGTGGAAAATGCTTTATACTGAAAAGTTCTCTTCAAAAACATCAGAGAATTCACACAGGAGAGAAGCCTTATTCATGTTCTAAATGTGGGAAATGTTTTAGCCAGACATCAATTCTTGCAAATCATCATCGAGAATTCACACAGGAGAGAAGCCATATTCGTGATCTGAATGTGGGAAATGTTTTAGCCAGGCATCAATTCTTGCAAATCATCATCTGAGAATTCACACAGGAGAGAAGTCTTATTCATGTTCTGAATGTGAGCAATGTTTTAACAACAAATCACATCTTGCATATCATTTAAAAAATCAAAAACGGTAAAAGCTATTTTCATGTTCATAATGTGGAAAATGCTTTATACTGAAAAGTTCTCTTCAAAAACATCAGTGAATTCACACAGGAGAGAAGCCTTATTTATGTTGTGAATGTGGGAAATGTTTTAGCCAGACATCAATTCTTGCAGATCATCACGAGAATTCACACAGGAGAGAAGCCATATTCATGTTGTGAATGTGGGAAATGTTTTAGCCAGGCATCAATTCTTGCAAATCATCATCTGAGAATTCACACAGGAGAGAAGCCTTATTCATGTTCTGAAGGTGGGAAATGTTTTAGCCAGACATCAATTCTTGCAAATCATCTGAGAATTCACACAGGAGAGAAGCCTTATTCATGTTCAGAATGTGAGCAATGTTTTAGCAACAAATCACATCTTGCATATCATTTAAAAAATCACAAACGGTAAAAGCTATTTTCATGTTCATAATGTGGAAAATGCTTTATACTGAAAAGTTCTCTTCAAAAACATCTGAGAATTCACACAGGAGAGAAGCCTTATTCATGTTCTAAATGTGGTAAATGTTTTAGCCAGACATCAATTCTTGCAAATCATCAGCGAATTCACACAGGAGAGAAGCCTTATTCATGTTCTGAATGTGGGAAATGTTTTAGCCATACATCAATTCTTGCAAATCATCTGAGAATTCACACAGGAGAGAAGCCTTATTCATGTTCAGAATGTGAGCAATGTTTTAGCAACAAATCACATCTTGCATATCATTTAAAAAATCACAAACGGTAAAAGCTATTTTCATGTTCATAATGTGGAAAATGCTTCATACTGAAAAGTTCTCTTCAAAAACATCAGAGAATTCACACAGGAGAGAAGCCTTATTCATGTTCTAAATGTGGGAAATGTTTTAGCCAGGCATCAATTCTTGCAAATCATCAGAGAATTCACACAGGAGAGAAGCCATATTCGTGTTCTGAATGTGGGAAATGTTTTAGCCAGGCATCAATTCTTGCAAATCATCATCTGAGAATTCACACAGGAGAGAAGCCTTATTCATGTTCTGAATGTGAGCAATGTTTTAGCAACAAATCACATCTTGCATATCAATTAAAAAATCACAAACGGTAAAAGCTATTTTCATGTTCATAATGTGGAAAATGCTTTATACTGAAAAGTTATCTTCAAAAACATCAGAAAATTCACAGAGGAGAGAAGCATTATTCATGTTCTAAATGTGGGAAATGTTTTAGCCAGACATCAATTCTTGCAAATCATCAGATAATTCACACAGGAGAGAAGCCATATTCGTGTTCTGAATGTGGGAAATGTTTTAGCCAGACATCAATTCTTGCAAATCATCAGAGAATTCACACAGGAGAGAAGCCATATTCGTGATCTGAATGTGGGAAATGTTTTAGCCAGGCATCAATTCTTGCAAATCATCATCTGAGAATTCACACAGGAGAGAAGTCTTATTCATGTTCTGAATGTGAGCAATGTTTTAGCAACAAATCACATCTTCCATATCATTTAAAAAATTACAAACGGTAAAAGCTATTTTCATGTTCATAATGTGGAAAATGCTTTATACTGAAAAGTTCTCTTCAAAAACATCAGAGAATTCACACAGGAGAGAAGCCATATTCGTGTTGTGAATGTGGGAAATGTTTTAGCCAGACATCAATTCTTGCAAATCATCAGAGAATTCACACAGGAGAGAAGCCATATTCGTGATCTGAATGTGGGAAATGTTTTAGCCAGGCATCAATTCTTGCAAATCATCATCTGAGAATTCACACAGGAGAGAAGCCTTATTCATGTTCTGAATGTGGGAAATGTTTTAGCCAGACATCAATTCTTGCAAATCATCTGAGAATTCACACAGGAGAGAAGCCTTATTCATGTTCAGAATGTGAGCAATGTTTTAGCAACAAATCACATCTTGCATATCATTTAAAAAATCACAAACGGTAAAAGCTATTTTCATGTTCATAATGTGGAAAATGCTTTATACTGAAAAGTTCTCTTCAAAACCATCAGAGAATTCACACAGGAGAGAAGCCATATTCATGTTGTGAATGTGGGAAATGTTTTAGCCAGGCATCAATTCTTGCAAATCATCATCTGAGAATTCACACAGGAGAGAAGCCTTATTCATGTTCTGAATGTGGGAAATGTTTTAGCCAGACATCAATTCTTGCAAATCATCTGAGAATTCACACAGGAGAGAAGCCTTATTCATGTTCTGAATGTGAGCAATGTTTTAGCAACAAATCACATCTTGCATATCATTTAAAAAATCACAAACGGTAAAAGCTATTTTCATGTTCATAATGTGGAAAATGCTTTATACTGAAAAGTTATCTTCAAAAACATCAGAAAATTCACAGAGGAGAGAAGCCTTATTCATGTTCTAAATGTGGGAAATGTTTTAGTCAGCCATCAATTCTTGCAAATCATCTGAGAATTCACACAGGAGAGAAGCCTTATTCATGTTCTGAATGTGGGAAATGTTTTAGCCAGGCATCAATTCTTCCAAATCATCATCTGAGAATTCACACAGGAGAGAAGCCTTATTCATGTTCTGAATGTGAGCAATGTTTTAGCAACAAATCACATCTTGCATATCATTTAAAAAATCACAAACGGTAAAAGCTATTTTCATGTTCATAATGTGGAAAATGCTTTATACTGAAAAGTTCTCTTCAAAAACATCAGAGAATTCACACAGGAGAGAAGCCATATTCATGTTGTGAATGTGGGAAATGTTTTAGCCAGGCATCAATTCTTGCAAATCATCATCTGAGAATTCACACAGGAGAGAAGCCTTATTCATGTTCTAAATGTGGGAAATGTTTTAGCCAGACATCAATTCTTGCAAATCATCAGAGAATTCACACAGGAGAGAAGCCATATTCATGTTCTGAATGTGGGAAATGTTTTAGCCAGGCATCAATTCTTGCAAATCATCTGAGAATTCACACAGGAGAGAAGCCTTATTCATGTTCTGAATGTGAGCAATGTTTTAGCAACAAATCACATCTTGCATATCATTTAAAAAATCACAAACGGTAAAAGCAATTTTCATGTTCATAATGTGGAAAATGCTTTCTACTGAAAAGTTCTCTTCAAAAACATCAGAGAATTCACACAGGAGAGAAGCCTTATTTATGTTGTGAATGTGGGAAATGTTTTAGCCAGACATCAATTCTTGCAGATCATCAGAGAATTCACACAGGAGAGAAGCCATATTCATGTTGTGAATGTGGGAAATGTTTTAGCCAGGCATCAATTCTTGCAAATCATCATCTGAGAATTCACACAGGAGAGAAGCCTTATTCATGTTCTGAATGTGGGAAATGTTTTAGCCAGACATCAATTCTTGCAAATCATCTGAGAATTCACACAGGAGAGAAGCCTTATTCATGTTCTGAATGTGAGCAATGTTTTAGCAACAAATCACATCTTGCATATCATTTAAAAAATCACAAACGGTAAAAGCTATTTTCATGTTCATAATGTGGAAAATGCTTTATACTGAAAAGTTCTCTTCAAAAACATCAGTGAATTCACACAGGAGAGAAGCCTTATTTATGTTGTGAATGTGGGAAATGTTTTAGCCAGACATCAATTCTTGCAGATCATCAGAGAATTCACACAGGAGAGAAGCCATATTCATGTTGTGAATGTGGGAAATGTTTTAGCCAGGCATCAATTCTTGCAAATCATCATCTGAGAATTCACACAGGAGAGAAGCCTTATTCATGTTCTGAAGGTGGGAAATGTTTTAGCCAGACATCAATTCTTGCAAATCATCTGAGAATTCACACAGGAGAGAAGCCTTATTCATGTTCAGAATGTGAGCAATGTTTTAGCAACAAATCACATCTTGCATATCATTTAAAAAATCACAAACGGTAAAAGCTATTTTCATGTTCATTATGTGGAAAATGCTTTATACTGAAAAGTTCTCTTCAAAAACATCTGAGAATTCACACAGGAGAGAAGCCTTATTCATGTTCTAAATGTGGGAAATGTTTTAGCCAGACATCAATTCTTGCAAATCATCAGCGAATTCACACAGGAGAGAAGCCTTAATCATGTTCTGAATGTGGGAAATGTTTTAGCCATACATCAATTCTTGCAAATCATCTGAGAATTCACACAGGAGAGAAGCCTTATTCATGTTCAGAATGTGAGCAATGTTTTAGCAACAAATCACATCTTGCATATCATTTAAAAAATCACAAACGGTAAAAGCTATTTTCATGTTCATAATGTGGAAAATGCTTTATACTGAAAAGTTCTCTTCAAAAACATCAGAGAATTCACACAGGAGAGAAGCCTTATTCATGTTCTAAATGTGGGAAATGTTTTAGCCAGACATCAATTCTTGCAAATCATCAGAGAATTCACACAGGAGAGAAGCCATATTCGTGTTCTGAATGTGGGAAATGTTTTAGCCAGACATCAATTCTTGCAAATCATCAGAGAATTCACACAGGAGAGAAGCCATATTCGTGATCTGAATGTGGGAAATGTTTTAGCCAGGCATCAATTCTTGCAAATCATCATCTGAGAATTCACACAGGAGAGAAGTCTTATTCATGTTCTGAATGTGAGCAATGTTTTAGCAACAAATCACATCTTGCATATCATTTAAAAAATCACAAACGGTAAAAGCTATTTTCATGTTCATAATGTGGAAAATGCTTTATACTGAAAAGTTCTCTTCAAAAACATCAGAGAATTCACACAGGGAAGAAGCCCTTTTCTTGTGGGGGGGGGGGGGATTTTTTTAGGCGCGCCTCCTTTCCTTCATCATCAGAGAATTCACACAGGAGAGAAGCCTTATTCATGTTCTAAATGTGGGAAATGTTTTAGCCAGGCATCAATTCTTGCAAATCATCATCTGAGAATTCACACAGGAGAGAAGCCTTATTCATGTTCTGAATGTGGGAAATGTTTTAGCCAGACATCAATTCTTGGAAATCATCTGAGAATTCACACAGGAGAGAAGCCTTATTCATGTTCAGAATGTGAGCAATGTTTTAGCAACAAATCACATCTTGCATATCATTTAAAAAATCACAAACGGTAAAAGCTATTTTCATGTTCATAATGTGGAAAATGCTTTATACTGAAAAGTTCTCTTCAAAAACATCAGTGAATTCACACAGGAGAGAAGCCTTATTAAGTTGTGAATGGGGGGAATGTTTTAGCCAGAAAAAAAATCTGGCGGACATCAGAGAATTCACACAGGAGAGAAGCCATATTCATGTTGTGAATGTGGGAAATGTTTTAGCCAGGCATCAATTCTTGCAAATCATCATCTGAGAATTCACACAGGAGAGAAGCCTTATTCATGTTCTGAAGGTGGGAAATGTTTTAGCCAGACATCAATTCTTGCAAATCATCTGAGAATTCACACAGGAGAGAAGCCTTATTCATGTTCAGAATGTGAGCAATGTTTTAGCAACAAATCACATCTTGCATATCATTTAAAAAATCACAAACGGTAAAAGCTATTTTCATGTTCATAATGTGGAAAATGCTTTATACTGAAAAGTTCTCTTCAAAAACATCTGAGAATTCACACAGGAGAGAAGCCTTATTCATGTTCTAAATGTGGGAAATGTTTTAGCCAGACATCAATTCTTGCAAATCATCACGCGAATTCACACAGGAGAGAAGCCTTAATTCATGTTCTGAATGTGGGAAATGTTTTAGCCATACATCAATTCTTGCAAATCATCTGAGAATTCACACAGGAGAGAAGCCTTATTCATGTTCAGAATGTGAGCAATGTTTTAGCAACAAATCACATCTTGCATATCAATTAAAAAATCACAAACGGTAAAAGCTATTTTCATGTTCATAATGTGGAAAATGCTTTATACTGAAAAGTTATCTTCAAAAACATCAGAAAATTCACAGAGGAGAGAAGCCTTATTCATGTTCTAAATGTGGGAAATGTTTTAGCCAGACATCAATTCTTGCAAATCATCAGAGAATTCACACAGGAGAGAAGCCATATTCGTGTTCTGAATGTGGGAAATGTTTTAGCCAGACATCAATTCTTGCAAATCATCAGAGAATTCACACAGGAGAGAAGCCATATTCGTGATCTGAATGTGGGAAATGTTTTAGCCAGGCATCAATTCTTGCAAATCATCATCTGAGAATTCACACAGGAGAGAAGTCTTATTCATGTTCTGAATGTGAGCAATGTTTTAGCAACAAATCACATCTTGCATATCATTTAAAAAATCACAAACGGTAAAAGCTATTTTCATGTTCATAATGTGGAAAATGCTTTATACTGAAAAGTTCTCTTCAAAAACATCAGAGAATTCACACAGGAGAGAAGCCATATTCATGTTGTGAATGTGGGAAATGTTTTAGCCAGGCATCAATTCTTGCAAATCATCATCTGAGAATTCACACAGGAGAGAAGCCTTATTCATGTTCTGAATGTGGGAAATGTTTTAGCCAGACATCAATTCTTGCAAATCATCTGAGAATTCACACAGGAGAGAAGCCTTATTCATGTTCAGAATGTGAGCAATGTTTTAGCAACAAATCACATCTTGCATATCATTTAAAAAATCACAAACGGTAAAAGCTATTTTCATGTTCATAATGTGGAAAATGCTTTATACTGAAAAGTTCTCTTCAAAAACATCAAAGAATTCACACAGGAGAGAAGCCATATTCATGTTCTAAATGTGGGAAATGTTTTAGCCAGACATCAATTCTTGCAAATCATCAGAGAATTCACACAGGAGAGAAGCCATATTCGTGTTCTGAATGTGGGAAATGTTTTAGCCAGACATCAATTCTTGCAAATCATCAGAGAATTCACACAGGAGAGAAGCCATATTCGTGATCTGAATGTGGGAAATGTTTTAGCCAGGCATCAATTCTTGCAAATCATCATCTGAGAATTCACACAGGAGAGAAGTCTTATTCATGTTCTGAATGTGAGCAATGTTTTAGCAACAAATCACATCTTGCATATCATTTAAAAAATCACAAACGGTAAAAGCTATTTTCATGTTCATAATGTGGAAAATGCTTTATACTGAAAAGTTCTCTTCAAAAACATCAGAGAATTCACACAGGAGAGAAGCCATATTCATGTTGTGAATGTGGGAAATGTTTTAGCCAGGCATCAATTCTTGCAAATCATCATCTGAGAATTCACACAGGAGAGAAGCCTTATTCATGTTCTAAATGTGGGAAATGTTTTAGCCAGGCATCAATTCTTGCAAATCATCATCTGAGAATTCACACAGGAGAGAAGCCTTATTCATGTTCTGAATGTGGGAAATGTTTTAGCCAGACATCAATTCTTGCAAATCATCTGAGAATTCACACAGGAGAGAAGCCTTATTCATGTTCTGAATGTGAGCAATGTTTTAGCAACAAATCACATCTTGCATATCATTTAAAAAATCACAAACGGTAAAAGCTATTTTCATGTTCATAATGTGGAAAATGCTTTATACTGAAAATTTATCTTCAAAAACATCAGAAAATTCACAGAGGAGAGAAGCCTTATTCATGTTCTAAATGTGGGAAATGTTTTAGTCAGCCGTCAATTCTTGCAAATCATCTGAGAATTCACACAGGAGAGAAGCCTTATTCATGTTCTGAATGTGGGAAATGTTTTAGCCAGGCATCAATTCTTGCAAATCATCATCTGAGAATTCACACAGGAGAGAAGCCTTATTCATGTTCTGAATGTGAGCAATGTTTTAGCAACAAATCACATCTTGCATATCATTTAAAAAATCACAAACGGTAAAAGCTATTTTCATGTTCATAATGTGGAAAATGCTTTATACTGAAAAGTTCTCTTCAAAAACATCAGAGAATTCACACAGGAGAGAAGCCATATTCATGTTGTGAATGTGGGAAATGTTTTAGCCAGGCATCAATTCTTGCAAATCATCATCTGAGAATTCACACAGGAGAGAAGCCTTATTCATGTTCTAAATGTGGGAAATGTTTTAGCCAGACATCAATTCTTGCAAATCATCAGAGAATTCACACAGGAGAGAAGCCATATTCATGTTCTGAATGTGGGAAATGTTTTAGCCAGGCATCAATTCTTGCAAATCATCTGAGAATTCACACAGGAGAGAAGCGTTATTCATGTTCTGAATGTGAGCAATGTTTTAGCAACAAATCACATCTTGCATATCATTTAAAAAATCACAAACGGTAAAAGCTATTTTCATGTTCATAATGTGGAAAATGCTTTATACTGAAAAGTTCTCTTCAAAAACATCAGTGAATTCACACAGGAGAGAAGCCTTATTTATGTTGTGAATGTGGGAAATGTTTTAGCCAGACATCAATTCTTGCAGATCATCAGAGAATTCACACAGGAGAGAAGCCATATTCATGTTGTGAATGTGGGAAATGTTTTAGCCAGGCATCAATTCTTGCAAATCATCATCTGAGAATTCACACAGGAGAGAAGCCTTATTCATGTTCTGAATGTGGGAAATGTTTTAGCCAGACATCAATTCTTGCAAATCATCTGAGAATTCACACAGGAGAGAAGCCTTATTCATGTTCTGAATGTGAGCAATGTTTTAGCAACAAATCACATCTTGCATATCATTTAAAAAATCACAAACGGTAAAAGCTATTTTCATGTTCATAATGTGGAAAATGCTTTATACTGAAAAGTTCTCTTCAAAAACATCAGTGAATTCACACAGGAGAGAAGCCTTATTTATGTTGTGAATGTGGGAAATGTTTTAGCCAGACATCAATTCTTGCAGATCATCAGAGAATTCACACAGGAGAGAAGCCATATTCATGTTGTGAATGTGGGAAATGTTTTAGCCAGGCATCAATTCTTGCAAATCATCATCTGAGAATTCACACAGGAGAGAAGCCTTATTCATGTTCTGAATGTGGGAAATGTTTTAGCCAGACATCAATTCTTGCAAATCATCTGAGAATTCACACAGGAGAGAAGCCTTAGTCATGTTCAGAATGTGAGCAATGTTTTAGCAACAAATCACATCTTGCATATCATTTAAAAAATCACAAACGGTAAAAGCTATTTTCATGTTCATAATGTGGAAAATGCTTTATACTGAAAAGTTCTCTTCAAAAACATCAAAGAATTCACACAGGAGAGAAGCCATATTCATGTTCTAAATGTGGGAAATGTTTTAGCCAGACATCAATTCTTGCAAATCATCAGAGAATTCACACAGGAGAGAAGCCATATTCGTGTTCTGAACGTGGGAAATGTTTTAGCCAGACATCAATTCTTGCAAATCATCAGAGAATTCACACAGGAGAGAAGCCATATTCGTGGTCTGAATGTGGGAAATGTTTTAGCCAGGCATCAATTCTTGCAAATCATCATCTGAGAATTCACACAGGAGAGAAGTCTTATTCATGTTCTGAATGTGAGCAATGTTTTAGCAACAAATCACATCTTGCATATCATTTAAAAAATCACAAACGGTAAAAGCTATTTTCATGTTCATAATGTGGAAAATGCTTTATACTGAAAAGTTCTCTTCAAAAACATCAGAGAATTCACACAGGAGAGAAGCCATATTCATGATGTGAATGTGGGAAATGTTTTAGCCAGGCATCAATTCTTGCAAATCATCATCTGAGAATTCACACAGGAGAGAAGCCTTATTCATGTTCTGAATGTGGGAAATGTTTTAGCCAGACATCAATTCTTGCAAATCATCTGAGAATTCACACAGGAGAGAAGCCTTATTCATGTTCAGAATGTGAGCAATGTTTTAGCAACAAATCACATCTTGCATATCATTTAAAAAATCACAAACGGTAAAAGCTATTTTCATGTTCATAATGTGGAAAATGCTTTATACTGAAAAGTTCTCTTCAAAAACATCAAAGAATTCACACAGGAGAGAAGCCATATTCATGTTGTGAATGTGGGAAATGTTTTAGCCAGGCATCAATTCTTGCAAATCATCATCTGAGAATTCACACAGGAGAGAAGCCTTATTCATGTTCTGAATGTGGGAAATGTTTTAGCCAGACATCAATTCTTGCAAATCATCTGAGAATTCACACAGGAGAGAAGCCTTATTCATGTTCTGAATGTGAGCAATGTTTTAGCAACAAATCACATCTTGCATATCATTTAAAAAATCACAAACGGTAAAAGCTATTTTCATGTTCATAATGTGGAAAATGCTTTATACTGAAAAGTTCTCTTCAAAAACATCAAAGAATTCACACAGGAGAGAAGCCATATTCATGTTGTGAATGTGGGAAATGTTTTAGCCAGGCATCAATTCTTGCAAATCATCATCTGAGAATTCACACAGGAGAGAAGCCTTATTCATGTTCTGAATGTGGGAAATGTTTTAGCCAGACATCAATTCTTGCAAATCATCTGAGAATTCACACAGGAGAGAAGCCTTATTCATGTTCAGAATGTGAGCAATGTTTTAGCAACAAATCACATCTTGCATATCATTTAAAAAATCACAAACGGTAAAAGCTATTTTCATGTTCATAATGTGGAAAATGCTTTATACTGAAAAGTTCTCTTCAAAAACATCAAAGAATTCACACAGGAGAGAAGCCATATTCATGTTCTAAATGTGGGAAATGTTTTAGCCAGACATCAATTCTTGCAAATCATCAGAGAATTCACACAGGAGAGAAGCCATATTCGTGTTCTGAATGTGGGAAATGTTTTAGCCAGACATCAATTCTTGCAAATCATCAGAGAATTCACACAGGAGAGAAGCCATATTCGTGATCTGAATGTGGGAAATGTTTTAGCCAGGCATCAATTCTTGCAAATCATCATCTGAGAATTCACACAGGAGAGAAGTCTTATTCATGTTCTGAATGTGAGCAATGTTTTAGCAACAAATCACATCTTGCATATCATTTAAAAAATCACAAACCGTAAAAGCTATTTTCATGTTCATAATGTGGAAAATGCTTTATACTGAAAAGTTCTCTTCAAAAACATCAGAGAATTCACACAGGAGAGAAGCCATATTCATGTTGTGAATGTGGGAAATGTTTTAGCCAGGCATCAATTCTTGCAAATCATCATCTGAGAATTCACACAGGAGAGAAGCCATTCATGTTCTGAATGTGGGAAAGAGCCAGACATCAATTCATGCAAATCATCTGAGAATTCACACAGGAGAGAAGCCTTATTCATGTCAGAATGTGAGCAATGTTTTAGCAACAAATCACACTTGCATCATTTAAAAATCACAAACGGTAAAAGCTATTTTCATGTTCATAATGTGGAAATGCTTTATACTGAAAAGTTCTCTTCAAAAACATCAAAGAATTCACACAGGAGAGAAGCCATATTCATGTTGTGAATGTGGGAAATGTTTTAGCCAGGCATCAATTCTTGCAAATCATCATCTGAGAATTCACACAGGAGAGAAGCCTTATTCATGTTCTGAATGTGGGAAATGTTTTAGCCAGACATCAATTCTTGCAAATCATCTGAGAATTCACACAGGAGAGAAGCCTTATTCATGTTCTGAATGTGAGCAATGTTTTAGCAACAAATCACATCTTGCATATCATTTAAAAAATCACAAACGGTAAAAGCTATTTTCATGTTCATAATGTGGAAAATGCTTTATACTGAAAAGTTCTCTTCAAAAACATCAAGAGAATTCACACAGGAGAGAAGCCATATTCATGTTGTGAATGTGGGAAATGTTTTAGCCAGGCATCAATTCTTGCAAATCATCATCTGAGAATTCACACAGGAGAGAAGCCTTATTCATGTTCTGAATGTGGGAAATGTTTTAGCCAGACATCAATTCTTGCAAATCATCTGAGAATTCACACAGGAGAGAAGCCTTATTCATGTTCAGAATGTGAGCAATGTTTTAGCAACAAATCACATCTTGCATATCATTTAAAAAATCACAAACGGTAAAAGCTATTTTCATGTTCATAATGTGGAAAATGCTTTATACTGAAAAGTTCTCTTCAAAAACATCAAAGAATTCACACAGGAGAGAAGCCATATTCATGTTCTAAATGTGGGAAATGTTTTAGCCAGACATCAATTCTTGCAAATCATCAGAGAATTCACACAGGAGAGAAGCCATATTCGTGTTCTGAATGTGGGAAATGTTTTAGCCAGACATCAATTCTTGCAAATCATCACGAGAATTCACACAGGAGAGAAGCCATATTCGTGATCTGAATGTGGGAAATGTTTTAGCCAGGCATCAATTCTTGCAAATCATCATCTGAGAATTCACACAGGAGAGAAGTCTTATTCATGTTCTGAATGTGAGCAATGTTTTAGCAACAAATCACATCTTGCATATCATTTAAAAAATCACAAACCGTAAAAGCTATTTTCATGTTCATAATGTGGAAAATGCTTTATACTGAAAAGTTCTCTTCAAAAACATCAGAGAATTCACACAGGAGAGAAGCCATATTCATGTTGTGAATGTGGGAAATGTTTTAGCCAGGCATCAATTCTTGCAAATCATCATCTGAGAATTCACACAGGAGAGAAGCCTTATTCATGTTCTGAATGTGGGAAATGTTTTAGCCAGACATCAATTCTTGCAAATCATCTGAGAATTCACACAGGAGAGAAGCCTTATTCATGTTCAGAATGTGAGCAATGTTTTAGCAACAAATCACATCTTGCATATCATTTAAAAAATCACAAACGGTAAAAGCTATTTTCATGTTCATAATGTGGAAAATGCTTTATACTGAAAAGTTATCTTCAAAAACATCAAAGAATTCACACAGGAGAGAAGCCATATTCATGTTGTGAATGTGGGAAATGTTTTAGCCAGGCATCAATTCTTGCAAATCATCATCTGAGAATTCACACAGGAGAGAAGCCTTATTCATGTTCTGAATGTGGGAAATGTTTTAGCCAGACATCAATTCTTGCAAATCATCTGAGAATTCACACAGGAGAGAAGCCTTATTCATGTTCTGAATGTGAGCAATGTTTTAGCAACAAATCACATCTTGCATATCATTTAAAAAATCACAAACGGTAAAAGCTATTTTCATGTTCATAATGTGGAAAATGCTTTATACTGAAAAGTTATCTTCAAAAACATCAGAAAATTCACAGAGGAGAGAAGCCTTATTCATGTTCTAAATGTGGGAAATGTTTTAGTCAGCCATCAATTCTTGCAAATCATCTGAGAATTCACACAGGAGAGAAGCCTTATTCATGTTCTGAATGTGGGAAATGTTTTAGCCAGGCATCAATTCTTGCAAATCATCATCTGAGAATTCACACAGGAGAGAAGCCTTATTCATGTTCTGAATGTGAGCAATGTTTTAGCAACAAATCACATCTTGCATATCATTTAAAAAATCACAAACGGTAAAAGCTATTTTCATGTTCATAATGTGGAAAATGCTTTATACTGAAAAGTTCTCTTCAAAAACATCAGAGAATTCACACAGGAGAGAAGCCATATTCATGTTGTGAATGTGGGAAATGTTTTAGCCAGGCATCAATTCTTGCAAATCATCATCTGAGAATTCACACAGGAGAGAAGCCTTATTCATGTTCTAAATGTGGGAAATGTTTTAGCCAGACATCAATTCTTGCAAATCATCAGAGAATTCACACAGGAGAGAAGCCATATTCATATTCTGAATGTGGGAAATGTTTTAGCCAGGCATCAATTCTTGCAAATCATCTGAGAATTCACACAGGAGAGAAGCGTTATTCATGTTCTGAATGTGAGCAATGTTTTAGCAACAAATCACATCTTGCATATCATTTAAAAAATCACAAACGGTAAAAGCTATTTTCATGTTCATAATGTGGAAAATGCTTTATACTGAAAAGTTCTCTTCAAAAACATCAGAGAATTCACACAGGAGAGAAGCCTTATTTATGTTGTGAATGTGGGAAATGTTTTAGCCAGACATCAATTCTTGCAGATCATCAGAGAATTCACACAGGAGAGAAGCCATATTCATGTTGTGAATGTGGGAAATGTTTTAGCCAGGCATCAATTCTTGCAAATCATCATCTGAGAATTCACACAGGAGAGAAGCCTTATTCATGTTCTGAATGTGGGAAATGTTTTAGCCAGACATCAATTCTTGCAAATCATCTGAGAATTCACACAGGAGAGAAGCCTTATTCATGTTCAGAATGTGAGCAATGTTTTAGCAACAAATCACATCTTGCATATCATTTAAAAAATCACAAACGGTAAAAGCTATTTTCATGTTCATAATGTGGAAAATGCTTTATACTGAAAAGTTCTCTTCAAAAACATCAGTGAATTCACACAGGAGAGAAGCCTTATTTATGTTGTGAATGTGGGAAATGTTTTAGCCAGACATCAATTCTTGCAGATCATCAGAGAATTCACACAGGAGAGAAGCCATATTCATGTTGTGAATGTGGGAAATGTTTTAGCCAGGCATCAATTCTTGCAAATCATCATCTGAGAATTCACACAGGAGAGAAGCCTTATTCATGTTCTGAATGTGGGAAATGTTTTAGCCAGACATCAATTCTTGCAAATCATCTGAGAATTCACACAGGAGAGAAGCCTTATTCATGTTCAGAATGTGAGCAATGTTTTAGCAACAAATCACATCTTGCATATCATTTAAAAAATCACAAACGGTAAAAGCTATTTTCATGTTCATAATGTGGAAAATGCTTTATACTGAAAAGTTCTCTTCAAAAACATCAAAGAATTCACACAGGAGAGAAGCCATATTCATGTTGTGAATGTGGGAAATGTTTTAGCCAGGCATCAATTCTTGCAAATCATCATCTGAGAATTCACACAGGAGAGAAGCCTTATTCATGTTCTGAATGTGGGAAATGTTTTAGCCAGACATCAATTCTTGCAAATCATCTGAGAATTCACACAGGAGAGAAGCCTTATTCATGTTCTGAATGTGAGCAATGTTTTAGCAACAAATCACATCTTGCATATCATTTTAAAAATCACAAACGGTAAAAGCTATTTTCATGTTCATAATGTGGAAAATGCTTTATACTGAAAAGTTATCTTCAAAAACATCAGAAAATTCACAGAGGAGAGAAGCCTTATTCATGTTCTAAATGTGGGAAATGTTTTAGTCAGCCATCAATTCTTGCAAATCATCTGAGAATTCACACAGGAGAGAAGCCTTATTCATGTTCTGAATGTGGGAAATGTTTTAGCCAGGCATCAATTCTTGCAAATCATCATCTGAGAATTCACACAGGAGAGAAGCCTTATTCATGTTCTGAATGTGAGCAATGTTTTAGCAACAAATCACATCTTGCATATCATTTAAAAAATCACAAACGGTAAAAGCTATTTTCATGTTCATAATGTGGAAAATGCTTTATACTGAAAAGTTCTCTTCAAAAACATCAGAGAATTCACACAGGAGAGAAGCCATATTCATGTTGTGAATGTGGGAAATGTTTTAGCCAGGCATCAATTCTTGCAAATCATCATCTGAGAATTCACACAGGAGAGAAGCCTTATTCATGTCTAAATGTGGGAAATGTTTTAGCCAGACATCAATTCTTGCAAATCATCAGAGAATTCACACAGGAGAGAAGCCATATTCATGTTCTGAATGTGGGAAATGTTTTAGCCAGGCATCAATTCTTGCAAATCATCTGAGAATTCACACAGGAGAGAAGCGTTATTCATGTTCTGAATGTGAGCAATGTTTTAGCAACAAATCACATCTTGCATATCATTTAAAAAATCACAAACGGTAAAAGCTATTTTCATGTTCATAATGTGGAAAATGCTTTATACTGAAAAGTTCTCTTCAAAAACATCAGAGAATTCACACAGGAGAGAAGCCTTATTTATGTTGTGAATGTGGGAAATGTTTTAGCCAGACATCAATTCTTGCAGATCATCAGAGAATTCACACAGGAGAGAAGCCATATTCATGTTGTGAATGTGGGAAATGTTTTAGCCAGGCATCAATTCTTGCAAATCATCATCTGAGAATTCACACAGGAGAGAAGCCTTATTCATGTTCTGAATGTGGGAAATGTTTTAGCCAGACATCAATTCTTGCAAATCATCTGAGAATTCACCCAGGAGAGAAGCCTTATTCATGTTCAGAATGTGAGCAATGTTTTAGCAACAAATCACATCTTGCATATCATTTAAAAAATCACAAACGGTAAAAGCTATTTTCATGTTCATAATGTGGAAAATGCTTTATACTGAAAAGTTCTCTTCAAAAACATCAGTGAATTCACACAGGAGAGAAGCCTTATTTATGTTGTGAATGTGGGAAATGTTTTAGCCAGACATCAATTCTTGCAGATCATCAGAGAATTCACACAGGAGAGAAGCCATATTCATGTTGTGAATGTGGGAAATGTTTTAGCCAGGCATCAATTCTTGCAAATCATCATCCGAGAATTCACACAGGAGAGAAGCCTTATTCATGTTCTGAAGGTGGGAAATGTTTTAGCCAGACATCAATTCTTGCAAATCATCTGAGAATTCACACAGGAGAGAAGCCTTATTCATGTTCAGAATGTGAGCAATGTTTTAGCAACAAATCACATCTTGCATATCATTTAAAAAATCACAAACGGTAAAAGCTATTTTCATGTTCATAATGTGGAAAATGCTTTATACTGAAAAGTTCTCTTCAAAAACATCTGAGAATTCACACAGGAGAGAAGCCTTATTCATGTTCTAAATGTGGGAAATGTTTTAGCCAGACATCAATTCTTGCAAATCGTCAGCGAATTCACACAGGAGAGAAGCCTTAATCATGTTCTGAATGTGGGAAATGTTTTAGCCAGACATCAATTCTTGCAAATCATCTGAGAATTCACACAGGAGAGAAGCCTTATTCATGTTCAGAATGTGAGCAATGTTTTAGCAACAAATCACATCTTGCATATCATTTAAAAAATCACAAACGGTAAAAGCTATTTTCATGTTCATAATGTGGAAAATCCTTTATACTGAAAAGTTCTCTTCAAAAACATCAAAGAATTCACATAGGAGAGAAGCCTTATTCATGTTCTAAATGTGGGAAATGTTTTAGCCAGACATCAATTCTTGCAAATCATCAGAGAATTCACACAGGAGAGAAGCCATATTCGTGTTCTGAATGTGGGAAATGTTATAGCCAGGCATCAATTCTTGCAAATCATCATCTGAGAATTCACACAGGAGAGAAGCCTTATTCATGTTCTGAATGTGAGCAATGTTTTAGCAACAAATCACATCTTGCATATCAATTAAAAAATCACAAACGGTAAAAGCTATTTTCATGTTCATAATGTGGAAAATGCTTTATACTGAAAAGTTATCTTCAAAAACATCAGAAAATTCACAGAGGAGAGAAGCCTTATTCATGTTCTAAATGTTGGAAATGTTTTAGCCAGACATCAATTCTTGCAAATCATCAGAGAATTCACACAGGAGAGAAGCCATATTCGTGTTCTGAATGTGGGAAATGTTTTAGCCAGGCATCAGTCTGCAAATCATCAGAGATCACACAGGGGAGAGCCAATTGTGTGGGGGGTTGGCATCAATTCTTGCAAATCATCATCTGAGAATTCACACAGGAGAGAAGCCTTATTCATGTTCTAAATGTGGGAAATGTTTTAGCCAGACATCAATTCTTGCAAATCATCAGAGAATTCACACAGGAGAGAAGCCATATTCATGTTCTGAATGTGGGAAATGTTTTAGCCAGGCATCAATTCTTGCAAATCATCTGAGAATTCACACAGGAGAGAAGCCTTATTCATGTTCTGAATGTGAGCAATGTTTTAGCAACAAATCACATCTTGCATATCATTTAAAAAATCACAAACGGTAAAAGCTATTTTCATGTTCATAATGTGGAAAATGCTTTATACTGAAAAGTTCTCTTCAAAAACATCAGAGAATTCACACAGGAGAGAAGCCATATTCATGTTGTGAATGTGGGAAATGTTTTAGCCAGGCATCAATTCTTGCAAATCATCATCTGAGAATACACACAGGAGAGAAGCCTTATTCATGTTCTAAATGTGGGAAATGTTTTAGCCAGACATCAATTCTTGCAAATCATCAGAGAATTCACTCAGGAGAGAAGCCATATTCATGTTCTGAATGTGGGAAATGTTTTAGCCAGGCATCAATTCTTGCAAATCATCTGAGAATTCACACAGGAGAGAAGCCTTATTCATGTTCTGAATGTGAGCAATGTTTTAGCAACAAATCACATCTTGCATATCATTTAAAAAATCACAAACGGTAAAAGCTATTTTCATGTTCATAATGTGGAAAATGCTTTATACTGAAAAGTTCTCTTCAAAAACATCAGAGAATTCACACAGGAGAGAAGCCATATTCATGTTGTGAATGTGGGAAATGTTTTAGCCAGGCATCAATTCTTGCAAATCATCATCTGAGAATTCACACAGGAGAGAAGCCTTATTCATGTTCTGAATGTGGGAAATGTTTTAGCCAGACATCAATTCTTGTAAATCATCTGAGAATTCACACAGGAGAGAAGACTTATTCATGTTCAGAATGTGAGCAATGTTTTAGCAACAAATCACATCTTGCATATCATTTAAAAAATCACAAACGGTAAAAGCTATTTTCATGTTCATAATGTGGAAAATGCTTTATACTGAAAAGTTCTCTTCAAAAACATCAAAGAATTCACACAGGAGAGAAGCCATATTCATGTTCTAAATGTGGGAAATGTTTTAGCCAGACATCAATTCTTGCAAATCATCAGAGAATTCACACAGGAGAGAAGCCATATTCGTGTTCTGAATGTGGGAAATGTTTTAGCCAGACATCAATTCTTGCAAATCATCAGAGAATTCACACAGGAGAGAAGCCATATTCGTGATCTGAATGTGGGAAATGTTTTAGCCAGGCATCAATTCTTGCAAATCATCATCTGAGAATTCACACAGGAGAGAAGTCTTATTCATGTTCTGAATGTGAGCAATGTTTTAGCAACAAATCACATCTTGCATATCATTTAAAAAATCACAAACGGTAAAAGCTATTTTCATGTTCATAATGTGGAAAATGCTTTATACTGAAAAGTTCTCTTCAAAAACATCAGAGAATTCACACAGGAGAGAAGCCATATTCATGTTGTGAATGTGGGAAATGTTTTAGCCAGGCATCAATTCTTGCAAATCATCATCTGAGAATTCACACAGGAGAGAAGCCTTATTCATGTTCTGAATGTGGGAAATGTTTTAGCCAGACATCAATTCTTGCAAATCATCTGAGAATTCACACAGGAGAGAAGCCTTATTCATGTTCAGAATGTGAGCAATGTTTTAGCAACAAATCACATCTTGCATATCATTTAAAAAATCACAAACGGTAAAAGCTATTTTCATGTTCATAATGTGGAAAATGCTTTATACTGAAAAGTTCTCTTCAAAAACATCAAAGAATTCACACAGGAGAGAAGCCATATTCATGTTGTGAATGTGGGAAATGTTTTAGCCAGGCATCAATTCTTGCAAATCATCATCTGAGAATTCACACAGGAGAGAAGCCTTATTCATGTTCTGAATGTGGGAAATGTTTTAGCCAGACATCATTTCTTGCAAATCATCTGAGAATTCACACAGGAGAGAAGCTTTATTCATGTTCTGAATGTGAGCAATGTTTTAGCAACAAATCACATCTTGCATATCATTTAAAAAATCACAAACGGTAAAAGCTATTTTCATGTTCATAATGTGGAAAATGCTTTATACTGAAAAGTTATCTTCAAAAACATCAGAAAATTCACAGAGGAGAGAAGCCTTATTCATGTTCTAAATGTGGGAAATGTTTTAGTCAGCCATCAATTCTTGCAAATCATCTGAGAATTCACACAGGAGAGAAGCCTTATTCATGTTCTGAATGTGGGAAATGTTTTAGCCAGGCATCAATTCTTGCAAATCATCATCTGAGAATTCACACAGGAGAGAAGCCTTATTCATGTTCTGAATGTGGGAAATGTTTTGGCCAGACATCAATTCTTGCAAATCATCAGAGAATTCACACAGGAGAGAAGCCATAGGCATGTTCTGAATGTGGGAAATGTCTTAGCCAGGCATCAATTCTTGCAAATCATCTGAGAATTCACACAGGAGAGAAGCCTTATTCATGTTCTGAATGTGAGCAATGTTTTAGCAACAAATCACATCTTGCATATCATTTAAAAAATCACAAACGGTAAAAGCTATTTTCATGTTCATAATGTGGAAAATGCTTTATACTGAAAAGTTCTCTTCAAAAACATCAGAGAATTCACACAGGAGAGAAGCCATATTCATGTTGTGAATGTGGGAAATGTTTTAGCCAGGCATCAATTCTTGCAAATCATCATCTGAGAATTCACACAGGAGAGAAGCCTTATTCATGTTCTAAATGTGGGAAATGTTTTAGCCAGACATCAATTCTTGCAAATCATCAGAGAATTCACTCAGGAGAGAAGCCATATTCATGTTCTGAATGTGGGAAATGTTTTAGCCAGGCATCAATTCTTGCAAATCATCTGAGAATTCACACAGGAGAGAAGCCTTATTCATGTTCTGAATGTGAGCAATGTTTTAGCAACAAATCACATCTTGCATATCATTTAAAAAATCACAAACGGTAAAAGCTATTTTCATGTTCATAATGTGGAAAATGCTTTATACTGAAAAGTTCTCTTCAAAAACATCAGAGAATTCACACAGGAGAGAAGCCATATTCATGTTGTGAATGTGGGAAATGTTTTAGCCAGGCATCAATTCTTGCAAATCATCATCTGAGAATTCACACAGGAGAGAAGCCTTATTCATGTTCTGAATGTGGGAAATGTTTTAGCCAGACATCAATTCTTGCAAAAATCATCTGAGAATTCACACAGGAGAGAAGCCTTATTCATGTTCAGAATGTGAGCAATGTTTTAGCAACAAATCACATCTTGCATATCATTTAAAAAATCACAAACGGTAAAAGCTATTTTCATGTTCATAATGTGGAAAATGCTTTATACTGAAAAGTTCTCTTCAAAAACATCAGAGAATTCACACAGGAGAGAAGCCTTATTCATGTTGTGAATGTGGGAAATGTTTTAGCCAGACATCAATTCTTGCAAATCATCAGAGAATTCACACAGGAGAGAAGCCATATTCATGTTGTGAATGTGGGAAATGTTTTAGCCAGGCATCAATTCTTGCAAATCATCATCTGAGAATTCACACAGGAGAGAAGCCATATTCGTGTTCTGAATGTGGGAAATGTTTTAGCCAGGCATCAATTCTTGCAAATCATCATCTGAGAATTCACACAGGAGAGAAGCCTTATTCATGTTCTGAATGTGAGCAATGTTTTAGCAACAAATCACATCTTGCATATCATTTAAAAAATCACAAACGGTAAAAGCTATTTTCATGTTCATAATGTGGAAAATGCTTTATACTGAAAAGTTCTCTTCAAAAACATCAGTGAATTCACACAGGAGAGAAGCCTTATTCATGTTGTGAATGTGGGAAATGTTTTAGCCAGACATCAATTCTTGCAGATCATCAGAGAATTCACACAGGAGAGAAGCCATATTCATGTTGTGAATGTGGGAAATGTTTTAGCCAGGCATCAATTCTTGCAAATCATCATCTGAGAATTCACACAGGAGAGAAGCCTTATTCATGTTCTGAATGTGGGAAATGTTTTAGCCAGACATCAATTCTTGCAAATCATCTGAGAATTCACACAGGAGAGAAGCCTTATTCATGTTCAGAATGTGAGCAATGTTTTAGCAACAAATCACATCTTGCATATCATTTAAAAAATCACAAACGGTAAAAGCTATTTTCATGTTCATAATGTGGAAAATGCTTTATACTGAAAAGTTCTCTTCAAAAACATCAAAGAATTCACACAGGAGAGAAGCCATATTCATGTTCTAAATGTGGGAAATGTTTTAGCCAGACATCAATTCTTGCAAATCATCAGAGAATTCACACAGGAGAGAAGCCATATTCGTGTTCTGAACGTGGGAAATGTTTTAGCCAGACATCAATTCTTGCAAATCATCAGAGAATTCACACAGGAGAGAAGCCATATTCGTGGTCTGAATGTGGGAAATGTTTTAGCCAGGCATCAATTCTTGCAAATCATCATCTGAGAATTCACACAGGAGAGAAGTCTTATTCATGTTCTGAATGTGAGCAATGTTTTAGCAACAAATCACATCTTGCATATCATTTAAAAAATCACAAACGGTAAAAGCTATTTTCATGTTCATAATGTGGAAAATGCTTTATACTGAAAAGTTCTCTTCAAAAACATCAGAGAATTCACACAGGAGAGAAGCCATATTCATGTTGTGAATGTGGGAAATGTTTTAGCCAGGCATCAATTCTTGCAAATCATCATCTGAGAATTCACACAGGAGAGAAGCCTTATTCATGTTCTGAATGTGGGAAATGTTTTAGCCAGACATCAATTCTTGCAAATCATCTGAGAATTCACACAGGAGAGAAGCCTTATTCATGTTCAGAATGTGAGCAATGTTTTAGCAACAAATCACATCTTGCATATCATTTAAAAAATCACAAACGGTAAAAGCTATTTTCATGTTCATAATGTGGAAAATGCTTTATACTGAAAAGTTCTCTTCAAAAACATCAAAGAATTCACACAGGAGAGAAGCCATATTCATGTTCTAAATGTGGGAAATGTTTTAGCCAGACATCAATTCTTGCAAATCATCAGAGAATTCACACAGGAGAGAAGCCATATTCGTGTTCTGAACGTGGGAAATGTTTTAGCCAGACATCAATTCTACATGCAAACATCAGAGAATTCAGCCAGGAGGAGCCATCAATCGGATCTGAATGTGGGAAATGTTTAGCCAGGCCAATCTTGCAAATCATCATCTGAGAATTCACACAGGAGAGAAGCCTTATTCATGTTCTGAATGTGAGCAATGTTTTAGCAACAAATCACATCTTGCATATCATTTAAAAAATCACAAACGGTAAAAGCTATTTTCATGTTCATAATGTGGAAAATGCTTTATACTGAAAAGTTCTCTTCAAAAACATCAGAGAATTCACACAGGAGAGAAGCCATATTCATGTTGTGAATGTGGGAAATGTTTTAGCCAGGCATCAATTCTTGCAAATCATCATCTGAGAATTCACACAGGAGAGAAGCCTTATTCATGTTCTGAATGTGGGAAATGTTTTAGCCAGACATCAATTCTTGCAAATCATCATCTGAGAATTCACACAGGAGAGAAGCCTTATTCATGTTCAGAATGTGAGCAATGTTTTAGCAACAAATCACATCTTGCATATCATTTAAAAAATCACAAACGGTAAAAGCTATTTTCATGTTCATAATGTGGAAAATGCTTTATACTGAAAAGTTCTCTTCAAAAACATCAGAGAATTCACACAGGAGAGAAGCCATATTCATGTTCTAAATGTGGGAAATGTTTTAGCCAGACATCAATTCTTGCAAATCATCAGAGAATTCACACAGGAGAGAAGCCATATTCGTGTTCTGAATGTGGGAAATGTTTTAGCCAGACATCAATTCTTGCAAATCATCAGAGAATTCACACAGGAGAGAAGCCATATTCGTGATCTGAATGTGGGAAATGTTTTAGCCAGGCATCAATTCTTGCAAATCATCATCTGAGAATTCACACAGGAGAGAAGTCTTATTCATGTTCTGAATGTGAGCAATGTTTTAGCAACAAATCACATCTTGCATATCATTTAAAAAATCACAAACGGTAAAAGCTATTTTCATGTTCATAATGTGGAAAATGCTTTATACTGAAAAGTTCTCTTCAAAAACATCAGAGAATTCACACAGGAGAGAAGCCATATTCATGTTGTGAATGTGGGAAATGTTTTAGCCAGGCATCAATTCTTGCAAATCATCATCTGAGAATTCACACAGGAGAGAAGCCTTATTCATGTTCTGAATGTGGGAAATGTTTTAGCCAGACATCAATTCTTGCAAATCATCTGAGAATTCACACAGGAGAGAAGCCTTATTCATGCTTCAGAATGTGAGCAATGTTTTAGCAACAAATCACATCTTGCAACAAAAAAACCCAAACGGGAAAAGCATTCGGCAAAAAGAGGAAAAAGCCTCAACCGAAAAACCCCAAAACATCAAAGAATTCACACAGGAGAGAAGCCATATTCATGTTGTGAATGTGGGAAATGTTTTAGCCAGGCATCAATTCTTGCAAATCATCATCTGAGAATTCACACAGGAGAGAAGCCTTATTCATGTTGTGAATGTGGGAAATGTTTTAGGCAGGCAACAATTCTTGCAAAACATCTGGGGAATTCACACAGGAGAGAAGCCTTATTCATGTTCTGAATGTGAGCACGATGTTTTAGCAACAAATCACATCTTGCATATCATTTAAAAAATCACAAACGGTAAAAGCTATTTTCATGTTCATAATGTGGAAAATGCTTTATACTGAAAAGTTATCTTCAAAAACATCAGAAAATTCACAGAGGAGAGAAGCCTTATTCATGTTCTAAATGTGGGAAATGTTTTAGTCAGCCATCAATTCTTGCAAATCATCTGAGAATTCACACAGGAGAGAAGCCTTATTCATGTTCTGAATGTGGGAAATGTTTTAGCCAGGCATCAATTCTTGCAAATCATCATCTGAGAATTCACACAGGAGAGAAGCCTTATTCATGTTCTGAATGTGAGCAATGTTTTAGCAACAAATCACATCTTGCATATCATTTAAAAAATCACAAACGGTAAAAGCTATTTTCATGTTCATAATGTGGAAAATGCTTTATACTGAAAAGTTCTCTTCAAAAACATCAGAGAATTCACACAGGAGAGAAGCCATATTCATGTTGTGAATGTGGGAAATGTTTTAGCCAGGCATCAATTCTTGCAAATCATCATCTGAGAATTCACACAGGAGAGAAGCCTTATTCATGTTCTAAATGTGGGAAATGTTTTAGCCAGACATCAATTCTTGCAAATCATCAGAGAATTCACACAGGAGAGAAGCCATATTCATATTCTGAATGTGGGAAATGTTTTAGCCAGGCATCAATTCTTGCAAATCATCTGAGAATTCACACAGGAGAGAAGCGTTATTCATGTTCTGAATGTGAGCAATGTTTTAGCAACAAATCACATCTTGCATATCATTTAAAAAATCACAAACGGTAAAAGCTATTTTCATGTTCATAATGTGGAAAATGCTTTATACTGAAAAGTTCTCTTCAAAAACATCAGAGAATTCACACAGGAGAGAAGCCTTATTTATGTTGTGAATGTGGGAAATGTTTTAGCCAGACATCAATTCTTGCAGATCATCAGAGAATTCACACAGGAGAGAAGCCATATTCATGTTGTGAATGTGGGAAATGTTTTAGCCAGGCATCAATTCTTGCAAATCATCATCTGAGAATTCACACAGGAGAGAAGCCTTATTCATGTTCTGAATGTGGGAAATGTTTTAGCCAGACATCAATTCTTGCAAATCATCTGAGAATTCACACAGGAGAGAAGCCTTATTCATGTTCAGAATGTGAGCAATGTTTTAGCAACAAATCACATCTTGCATATCATTTAAAAAATCACAAACGGTAAAAGCTATTTTCATGTTCATAATGTGGAAAATGCTTTATACTGAAAAGTTCTCTTCAAAAACATCAGTGAATTCACACAGGAGAGAAGCCTTATTTATGTTGTGAATGTGGGAAATGTTTTAGCCAGCCAGGCATCAATTCTTGCAGATCATCACTGAGAATTCACACAGGAGAGAAGCCACACAGGAGAGAAGCCTTATTCATGTTGTGAATGTGGGAAATGTTTTAGCCAGGCATCAATTCTTGCAAATCATCTGAGCTGAGAATTCACACAGGAGAGAAGCCTTATTCATGTTCTGAATGTGGGAAATGTTTTAGCCAGGCATCAATTCTTGCAAATCATCTGAGAATTCACACAGGAGAGAAGCCTTATTCATGTTCAGAATGTGAGCAATGTTTTAGCAACAAATCACATCTTGCATATCATTTAAAAAATCACAAACGGTAAAAGCTATTTTCATGTTCATAATGTGGAAAATGCTTTATACTGAAAAGTTCTCTTCAAAAACATCAAAGAATTCACACAGGAGAGAAGCCATATTCATGTTGTGAATGTGGGAAATGTTTTAGCCAGGCATCAATTCTTGCAAATCATCATCTGAGAATTCACACAGGAGAGAAGCCTTATTCATGTTCTGAATGTGGGAAATGTTTTAGCCAGACATCAATTCTTGCAAATCATCTCAGAGAATTCACACAGGAGAGAAGCCTTATTCATGTTCTGAATGTGAGCAATGTTTTAGCAACAAATCACATCTTGCATATCATTTTAAAAAATCACAAACGGTAAAAGCTATTTTCATGTTCATAATGTGGAAAATGCTTTATACTGAAAAGTTATCTTCAAAAACATCAGAAAATTCACAGAGGAGAGAAGCCTTATTCATGTTCTAAATGTGGGAAATGTTTTAGTCAGCCATCAATTCTTGCAAATCATCTGAGAATTCACACAGGAGAGAAGCCTTATTCATGTTCTGAATGTGGGAAATGTTTTAGCCAGGCATCAATTCTTGCAAATCATCATCTGAGAATTCACACAGGAGAGAAGCCTTATTCATGTTCTGAATGTGAGCAATGTTTTAGCAACAAATCACATCTTGCATATCATTTAAAAAATCACAAACGGTAAAAGCTATTTTCATGTTCATAATGTGGAAAATGCTTTATACTGAAAAGTTCTCTTCAAAAACATCAGAGAATTCACACAGGAGAGAAGCCATATTCATGTTGTGAATGTGGGAAATGTTTTAGCCAGGCATCAATTCTTGCAAATCATCATCTGAGAATTCACACAGGAGAGAAGCCTTATTCATGTTCTAAATGTGGGAAATGTTTTAGCCAGACATCAATTCTTGCAAATCATCAGAGAATTCACACAGGAGAGAAGCCATATTCATGTTCTGAATGTGGGAAATGTTTTAGCCAGGCATCAATTCTTGCAAATCATCTGAGAATTCACACAGGAGAGAAGCGTTATTCATGTTCTGAATGTGAGCAATGTTTTAGCAACAAATCACATCTTGCATATCATTTAAAAAATCACAAACGGTAAAAGCTATTTTCATGTTCATAATGTGGAAAATGCTTTATACTGAAAAGTTCTCTTCAAAAACATCAGAGAATTCACACAGGAGAGAAGCCTTATTTATGTTGTGCCCCAATGTGGGAAATGTTTTAGCCAGACATCAATTCTTGCAGATCATCAGAGAATTCACACAGGAGAGAAGCCATATTCATGTTGTGAATGTGGGAAATGTTTTAGCCAGGCATCAATTCTTGCAAATCATCATCTGAGAATTCACACAGGAGAGAAGCCTTATTCATGTTCTGAATGTGGGAAATGTTTTAGCCAGACATCAATTCTTGCAAATCATCTGAGAATTCACACAGGAGAGAAGCCTTATTCATGTTCAGAATGTGAGCAATGTTTTAGCAACAAATCACATCTTGCATATCATTTAAAAAATCACAAACGGTAAAAGCTATTTTCATGTTCATAATGTGGAAAATGCTTTATACTGAAAAGTTCTCTTCAAAAACATCAGTGAATTCACACAGGAGAGAAGCCTTATTTATGTTGTGAATGTGGGAAATGTTTTAGCCAGACATCAATTCTTGCAGATCATCAGAGAATTCACACAGGAGAGAAGCCATATTCATGTTGTGAATGTGGGAAATGTTTTAGCCAGGCATCAATTCTTGCAAATCATCATCCGAGAATTCACACAGGAGAGAAGCCTTATTCATGTTCTGAAGGTGGGAAATGTTTTAGCCAGACATCAATTCTTGCAAATCATCTGAGAATTCACACAGGAGAGAAGCCTTATTCATGTTCAGAATGTGAGCAATGTTTTAGCAACAAATCACATCTTGCATATCATTTAAAAAATCACAAACGGTAAAAGCTATTTTCATGTTCATAATGTGGAAAATGCTTTATACTGAAAAGTTCTCTTCAAAAACATCTGAGAATTCACACAGGAGAGAAGCCTTATTCATGTTCTAAATGTGGGAAATGTTTTAGCCAGACATCAATTCTTGCAAATCGTCAGCGAATTCACACAGGAGAGAAGCCTTAATCATGTTCTGAATGTGGGAAATGTTTTAGCCAGACATCAATTCTTGCAAATCATCTGAGAATTCACACAGGAGAGAAGCCTTATTCATGTTCAGAATGTGAGCAATGTTTTAGCAACAAATCACATCTTGCATATCATTTAAAAAATCACAAACGGTAAAAGCTATTTTCATGTTCATAATGTGGAAAATCCTTTATACTGAAAAGTTCTCTTCAAAAACATCAAAGAATTCACATAGGAGAGAAGCCTTATTCATGTTCTAAATGTGGGAAATGTTTTAGCCAGACATCAATTCTTGCAAATCATCAGAGAATTCACACAGGAGAGAAGCCATATTCGTGTTCTGAATGTGGGAAATGTTATAGCCAGGCATCAATTCTTGCAAATCATCATCTGAGAATTCACACAGGAGAGAAGCCTTATTCATGTTCTGAATGTGAGCAATGTTTTAGCAACAAATCACATCTTGCATATCAATTAAAAAATCACAAACGGTAAAAGCTATTTTCATGTTCATAATGTGGAAAATGCTTTATACTGAAAAGTTATCTTCAAAAACATCAGAAAATTCACAGAGGAGAGAAGCCTTATTCATGTTCTAAATGTTGGAAATGTTTTAGCCAGACATCAATTCTTGCAAATCATCAGAGAATTCACACAGGAGAGAAGCCATATTCTGTTCGAAGGGGAAAGTGCCAGACATCAGTCTGCAAACCATCAGAGAAACACACAGGAGAGAACCATCGTGATCTGAATGTGGGAAATGTTTTAGCCAGGCATCAATTCTTGCAAATCATCATCTGAGAATTCACACAGGAGAGAAGCCTTATTCATGTTCTAAATGTGGGAAATGTTTTAGCCAGACATCAATTCTTGCAAATCATCAGAGAATTCACACAGGAGAGAAGCCATATTCATGTTCTGAATGTGGGAAATGTTTTAGCCAGGCATCAATTCTTGCAAATCATCTGAGAATTCACACAGGAGAGAAGCCTTATTCATGTTCTGAATGTGAGCAATGTTTTAGCAACAAATCACATCTTGCATATCATTTAAAAAATCACAAACGGTAAAAGCTATTTTCATGTTCATAATGTGGAAAATGCTTTATACTGAAAAGTTCTCTTCAAAAACATCAGAGAATTCACACAGGAGAGAAGCCATATTCATGTTGTGAATGTGGGAAATGTTTTAGCCAGGCATCAATTCTTGCAAATCATCATCTGAGAATACACACAGGAGAGAAGCCTTATTCATGTTCTAAATGTGGGAAATGTTTTAGCCAGACATCAATTCTTGCAAATCATCAGAGAATTCACTCAGGAGAGAAGCCATATTCATGTTCTGAATGTGGGAAATGTTTTAGCCAGGCATCAATTCTTGCAAATCATCTGAGAATTCACACAGGAGAGAAGCCTTATTCATGTTCTGAATGTGAGCAATGTTTTAGCAACAAATCACATCTTGCATATCATTTAAAAAATCACAAACGGTAAAAGCTATTTTCATGTTCATAATGTGGAAAATGCTTTATACTGAAAAGTTCTCTTCAAAAACATCAGAGAATTCACACAGGAGAGAAGCCATATTCATGTTGTGAATGTGGGAAATGTTTTAGCCAGGCATCAATTCTTGCAAATCATCATCTGAGAATTCACACAGGAGAGAAGCCTTATTCATGTTCTGAATGTGGGAAATGTTTTAGCCAGACATCAATTCTTGTAAATCATCTGAGAATTCACACAGGAGAGAAGACTTATTCATGTTCAGAATGTGAGCAATGTTTTAGCAACAAATCACATCTTGCATATCATTTAAAAAATCACAAACGGTAAAAGCTATTTTCATGTTCATAATGTGGAAAATGCTTTATACTGAAAAGTTCTCTTCAAAAACATCAAAGAATTCACACAGGAGAGAAGCCATATTCATGTTCTAAATGTGGGAAATGTTTTAGCCAGACATCAATTCTTGCAAATCATCAGAGAATTCACACAGGAGAGAAGCCATATTCGTGTTCTGAATGTGGGAAATGTTTTAGCCAGACATCAATTCTTGCAAATCATCACGAGAATTCACACAGGAGAGAAGCCATATTCGTGATCTGAATGTGGGAAATGTTTTAGCCAGGCATCAATTCTTGCAAATCATCATCTGAGAATTCACACAGGAGAGAAGTCTTATTCATGTTCTGAATGTGAGCAATGTTTTAGCAACAAATCACATCTTGCATATCATTTAAAAAATCACAAACGGTAAAAGCTATTTTCATGTTCATAATGTGGAAAATGCTTTATACTGAAAAGTTCTCTTCAAAAACATCAGAGAATTCACACAGGAGAGAAGCCATATTCATGTTGTGAATGTGGGAAATGTTTTAGCCAGGCATCAATTCTTGCAAATCATCATCTGAGAATTCACACAGGAGAGAAGCCTTATTCATGTTCTGAATGTGGGAAATGTTTTAGCCAGACATCAATTCTTGCAAATCATCTGAGAATTCACACAGGAGAGAAGCCTTATTCATGTTCAGAATGTGAGCAATGTTTTAGCAACAAATCACATCTTGCATATCATTTAAAAAATCACAAACGGTAAAAGCTATTTTCATGTTCATAATGTGGAAAATGCTTTATACTGAAAAGTTCTCTTCAAAAACATCAAAGAATTCACACAGGAGAGAAGCCATATTCATGTTGTGAATGTGGGAAATGTTTTAGCCAGGCATCAATTCTTGCAAATCATCATCTGAGAATTCACACAGGAGAGAAGCCTTATTCATGTTCTGAATGTGGGAAATGTTTTAGCCAGACATCATTTCTTGCAAATCATCTGAGAATTCACACAGGAGAGAAGCTTTATTCATGTTCTGAATGTGAGCAATGTTTTAGCAACAAATCACATCTTGCATATCATTTAAAAAATCACAAACGGTAAAAGCTATTTTCATGTTCATAATGTGGAAAATGCTTTATACTGAAAAGTTATCTTCAAAAACATCAGAAAATTCACAGAGGAGAGAAGCCTTATTCATGTTCTAAATGTGGGAAATGTTTTAGCCCAAGCCGGCCCGGGGGGGGACAGCATCAATTCTTGCAAATCATCACTGAGAATTCACACAGGAGAGAAGCCTTATTCATGTTCTGAATGTGGGAAATGTTTTAGCCAGGCATCAATTCTTGCAAATCATCTGAGAATTCACACAGGAGAGAAGCCTTATTCATGTTCTGAATGTGAGCAATGTTTTAGCAACAAATCACATCTTGCATATCATTTAAAAAATCACAAACGGTAAAAGCTATTTTCATGTTCATAATGTGGAAAATGCTTTATACTGAAAAGTTCTCTTCAAAAACATCAGAGAATTCACACAGGAGAGAAGCCATATTCATGTTGTGAATGTGGGAAATGTTTTAGCCAGGCATCAATTCTTGCAAATCATCATCTGAGAATACACACAGGAGAGAAGCCTTATTCATGTTCTAAATGTGGGAAATGTTTTAGCCAGACATCAATTCTTGCAAATCATCAGAGAATTCACTCAGGAGAGAAGCCATATTCATGTTCTGAATGTGGGAAATGTTTTAGCCAGGCATCAATTCTTGCAAATCATCTGAGAATTCACACAGGAGAGAAGCCTTATTCATGTTCTGAATGTGAGCAATGTTTTAGCAACAAATCACATCTTGCATATCATTTAAAAAATCACAAACGGTAAAAGCTATTTTCATGTTCATAATGTGGAAAATGCTTTATACTGAAAAGTTCTCTTCAAAAAAAAAGAACAAAAAGAGAAAAAAAAATAACACATCAGAGAATTCACACAGGAGAGAAGCCATATTCATGTTGTGAATGTGGGAAATGTTTTAGCCAGGCATCAATTCTTGCAAATCATCATCTGAGAATTCACACAGGAGAGAAGCCTTATTCATGTTCTGAATGTGGGAAATGTTTTAGCCAGACATCAATTCTTGCAAATCATCTGAGAATTCACACAGGAGAGAAGCCTTATTCATGTTCAGAATGTGAGCAATGTTTTAGCAACAAATCACATCTTGCATATCATTTAAAAAATCACAAACGGTAAAAGCTATTTTCATGTTCATAATGTGGAAAATGCTTTATACTGAAAAGTTCTCTTCAAAAACATCAAAGAATTCACACAGGAGAGAAGCCATATTCATGTTCTAAATGTGGGAAATGTTTTAGCCAGACATCAATTCTTGCAAATCATCAGAGAATTCACACAGGAGAGAAGCCATATTCGTGTTCTGAATGTGGGAAATGTTTTAGCCAGACATCAATTCTTGCAAATCATCAGAGAATTCACACAGGAGAGAAGCCATATTCGTGATCTGAATGTGGGAAATGTTTTAGCCAGGCATCAATTCTTGCAAATCATCATCTGAGAATTCACACAGGAGAGAAGTCTTATTCATGTTCTGAATGTGAGCAATGTTTTAGCAACAAATCACATCTTGCATATCATTTAAAAAATCACAAACGGTAAAAGCTATTTTCATGTTCATAATGTGGAAAATGCTTTATACTGAAAAGTTCTCTTCAAAAACATCAGAGAATTCACACAGGAGAGAAGCCATATTCATGTTGTGAATGTGGGAAATGTTTTAGCCAGGCATCAATTCTTGCAAATCATCATCTGAGAATTCACACAGGAGAGAAGCCTTATTCATGTTCTGAATGTGGGAAATGTTTTAGCCAGACATCAATTCTTGCAAATCATCTGAGAATTCACACAGGAGAGAAGCCTTATTCATGTTCAGAATGTGAGCAATGTTTTAGCAACAAATCACATCTTGCATATCATTTAAAAAATCACAAACGGTAAAAGCTATTTTCATGTTCATAATGTGGAAAATGCTTTATACTGAAAAGTTCTCTTCAAAAACATCAAAGAATTCACACAGGAGAGAAGCCATATTCATGTTGTGAATGTGGGAAATGTTTTAGCCAGGCATCAATTCTTGCAAATCATCATCTGAGAATTCACACAGGAGAGAAGCCTTATTCATGTTCTGAATGTGGGAAATGTTTTAGCCAGACATCATTTCTTGCAAATCATCTGAGAATTCACACAGGAGAGAAGCTTTATTCATGTTCTGAATGTGAGCAATGTTTTAGCAACAAATCACATCTTGCATATCATTTAAAAAATCACAAACGGTAAAAGCTATTTTCATGTTCATAATGTGGAAAATGCTTTATACTGAAAAGTTATCTTCAAAAACATCAGAAAATTCACAGAGGAGAGAAGCCTTATTCATGTTCTAAATGTGGGAAATGTTTTAGTCAGCCATCAATTCTTGCAAATCATCTGAGAATTCACACAGGAGAGAAGCCTTATTCATGTTCTGAATGTGGGAAATGTTTTAGCCAGGCATCAATTCTTGCAAATCATCATCTGAGAATTCACACAGGAGAGAAGCCTTATTCATGTTCTGAATGTGAGCAATGTTTTAGCAACAAATCACATCTTGCATATCATTTAAAAAACCACAAACAGTAAAAGCTATTTTCATGTTCATAATGTGGAAAATGCTTTATACTGAAAAGTTCTCTTCAAAAACATCAGAGAATTCACACAGGAGAGAAGCCATATTCATGTTGTGAATGTGGGAAATGTTTTAGCCAGGCATCAATTCTTGCAAATCATCATCTGAGAATTCACACAGGAGAGAAGCCTTATTCATGTTCTAAATGTGGGAAATGTTTTAGCCAGACATCAATTCTTGCAAATCATCAGAGAATTCACACAGGAGAGAAGCCATATTCATGTTCTGAATGTGGGAAATGTTTTAGCCAGGCATCAATTCTTGCAAATCATCTGAGAATTCACACAGGAGAGAAGCCTTATTCATGTTCTGAATGTGAGCAATGTTTTAGCAACAAATCACATCTTGCATATCATTTAAAAAATCACAAACGGTAAAAGCTATTTTCATGTTCATAATGTGGAAAATGCTTTATACTGAAAAGTTCTCTTCAAAAACATCAGAGAATTCACACAGGAGAGAAGCCATATTCATGTTGTGAATGTGGGAAATGTTTTAGCCAGGCATCAATTCTTGCAAATCATCATCTGAGAATTCACACAGGAGAGAAGCCTTATTCATGTTCTGAATGTGGGAAATGTTTTAGCCAGACATCAATTCTTGCAAATCATCTGAGAATTCACACAGGAGAGAAGCCTTATTCATGTTCTGAATGTGAGCAATGTTTTAGCAACAAATCACATCTTGCATATCATTTAAAAAATCACAAACGGTAAAAGCTATTTTCATGTTCATAATGTGGAAAATGCTTTATACTGAAAAGTTCTCTTCAAAAACATCAGAGAATTCACACAGGAGAGAAGCCTTATTCATGTTCTGAATGTGGGACCCCCCCCCCAATGTTTTAGCCACACATCACATCTTGCAACCAAAACCCAACGGAAAAACATCATGTTCATAATGTGGAAAATTCTTACTGAAAAGTTATCTTCAAACATCAGAAACACACAGGAGAGAAGCCTTATTCATGTTCTAAATGTGGGAAATGTTTTAGCCAGCCATCAATTCTTGCAAATCATCTGAGAATTCACACAGGAGAGAAGCCTTATTCATGTTCTGAATGTGGGAAATGTTTTAGCCAGGCATCAATTCTTGCAAATCATCATCTGAGAATTCACACAGGAGAGAAGCCTTATTCATGTTCTGAATGTGAGCAATGTTTTAGCAACAAATCACATCTTGCATATCATTTAAAAAATCACAAACGGTAAAAGCTATTTTCATGTTCATAATGTGGAAAATGCTTTATACTGAAAAGTTCTCTTCAAAAACATCAGAGAATTCACACAGGAGAGAAGCCATATTCATGTTGTGAATGTGGGAAATGTTTTAGCCAGGCATCAATCGCAAATCATCATCTGAGAATTCACACAGGAGAGAAGCCTTATTCATGTTCTAAATGTGGGAAATGTTTTAGCCAGACATCAATTCTTGCAAATCATCAGAGAATTCACACAGGAGAGAAGCCATATTCATGTTCTGAATGTGGGAAATGTTTTAGCCAGGCATCAATTTTTGCAAATCATCTGAGAATTCACACAGGAGAGAAGCCTTATTCATGTTCTGAATGTGAGCAATGTTTTAGCAACAAATCACATCTTGCATATCATTTAAAAAATCACAAACGGTAAAAGCTATTTTCATGTTCATAATGTGGAAAATGCTTTATACTGAAAAGTTCTCTTCAAAAACATCAGAGAATTCACACAGGAGAGAAGCCATATTCATGTTGTGAATGTGGGAAATGTTTTAGCCAGGCATCAATTCTTGCAAATCATCATCTGAGAATTCACACAGGAGAGAGGAGCCTTATTCATGTTCTGAATGTGGGAAATGTTTTAGCCAGACATCAATTCTTGCAAATCATCTGAGAATTCACACAGGAGAGAAGCCTTATTCATGTTCTGAATGTGAGCAATGTTTTAGCAACAAATCACATCTTGCATATCATTTAAAAAATCACAAACGGTAAAAGCTATTTTCATGTTCATAATGTGGAAAATGCTTTATACTGAAAAGTTCTCTTCAAAAACATCAGAGAATTCACACAGGAGAGAAGCCATATTCATGTTGTGAATGTGGGAAATGTTTTAGCCAGGCATCAATTCTTGCAAATCATCATCTGGAATACACACGAGAGAAAACCCTATCATATTCAAAAGGAAAAGCCAGACACAATCTGCAAATCACAAGAATCACCAGGAGAGAAGCCATATCAGTTCTGAATGTGGGAAATGTTTCAGCCAGCACAATCGCAAACATCTGAGAATTCCACAGGAAAACCTTATCATGTTCTGAATGTGAGCAATGTTTTAGCAACAAACACATCTGCATATCATTTAAAAATCACAAACGGTAAAAGCTATTTTCATGTTCATAATGTGGAAAATGCTTTATACTGAAAAGTTATCTTCAAAAACATCAGAAAATTCACACAGGAGAGAAGCCTTATTCATGTTCTAAATGTGGGAAATGTTTTAGCCAGGCATCAATTCTTGCAAATCATCATCTGAGAATTCACACAGGAGAGAAGCCTTATTCATGTTCTGAATGTGGGAAATGTTTTAGCCAGACATCAATTCTTGCAAATCATCTGAGAATTCACACAGGAGAGAAGCCTTATTCATGTTCAGAATGTGAGCAATGTTTTAGCAACAAATCACATCTTGCATATCATTTAAAAAATCACAAACGGTAAAAGCTATTTTCATGTTCATAATGTGGAAAATGCTTTATACTGAAAAGTTCTCTTCAAAAACATCAGAGAATTCACACAGGAGAGAAGCCATATTCATGTTGTGAATGTGGGAAATGTTTTAGCCAGGCATCAATTCTTGCAAATCATCATCTGAGAATTCACACAGGAGAGAAGCCTTATTCATGTTCTAAATGTGGGAAATGTTTTAGCCAGACATCAATTCTTGCAAATCATCAGAGAATTCACACAGGAGAGAAGCCATATTCATGTTCTGAATGTGGGAAATGTTTTAGCCAGGCATCAATTCTTGCAAATCATCTGAGAATTCACACAGGAGAGAAGCCTTATTCATGTTCTGAATGTGAGCAATGTTTTAGCAACAAATCACATCTTGCATATCATTTAAAAAATCACAAACGGTAAAAGCTATTTTCATGTTCATAATGTGGAAAATGCTTTATACTGAAAAGTTCTCTTCAAAAACATCAGAGAATTCACACAGGAGAGAAGCCTTATTCATGTTCTAAATGTGGGAAATGTTTTAGCCAGACATCAATTCTTGCAAATCATCAGAGAATTCACACAGGAGAGAAGCCATATTCATGTTCTGAATGTGGGAAATGTTTTAGCCAGACATCAATTCTTGCAAATCATCTGAGAATTCACACAGGAGAGAAGCCTTATTCATGTTCAGAATGTGAGCAATGTTTTAGCAACAAATCACATCTTGCATATCATTTAAAAAATCACAAACGGTAAAAGCTATTTTCATGTTCATAATGTGGAAAATGCTTTATACTGAAAAGTTCTCTTCAAAAACATCAAAGAATTCACACAGGAGAGAAGCCATATTCATGTTCTAAATGTGGGAAATGTTTTAGCCAGACATCAATTCTTGCAAATCATCAGAGAATTCACACAGGAGAGAAGCCATATTCGTGTTCTGAATGTGGGAAATGTTTTAGCCAGACATCAATTCTTGCAAATCATCAGAGAATTCACACAGGAGAGAAGCCATATTCGTGATCTGAATGTGGGAAATGTTTTAGCCAGGCATCAATTCTTGCAAATCATCATCTGAGAATTCACACAGGAGAGAAGTCTTATTCATGTTCTGAATGTGAGCAATGTTTTAGCAACAAATCACATCTTGCATATCATTTAAAAAATCACAAACGGTAAAAGCTATTTTCATGTTCATAATGTGGAAAATGCTTTATACTGAAAAGTTCTCTTCAAAAACATCAGAGAATTCACACAGGAGAGAAGCCATATTCATGTTGTGAATGTGGGAAATGTTTTAGCCAGGCATCAATTCTTGCAAATCATCATCTGAGAATTCACACAGGAGAGAAGCCTTATTCATGTTCTGAATGTGGGAAATGTTTTAGCCAGACATCAATTCTTGCAAATCATCTGAGAATTCACACAGGAGAGAAGCCTTATTCATGTTCAGAATGTGAGCAATGTTTTAGCAACAAATCACATCTTGCATATCATTTAAAAAATCACAAACGGTAAAAGCTATTTTCATGTTCATAATGTGGAAAATGCTTTATACTGAAAAGTTCTCTTCAAAAACATCAAAGAATTCACACAGGAGAGAAGCCATATTCATGTTGTGAATGTGGGAAATGTTTTAGCCAGGCATCAATTCTTGCAAATCATCATCTGAGAATTCACACAGGAGAGAAGCCTTATTCATGTTCTGAATGTGGGAAATGTTTTAGCCAGACATCATTTCTTGCAAACATCATCTGAGAATTCACACAGGAGCAGAAACCCATCGATCATGTTCAGAACCAAACGGTAAAAGGAAAGCTTTACCTGAACAGTTCTGGCCCAGAAAAAAAAAAAGGGGGGAGGGGGGCCAAAAGAGAGAAGAGAGGGGGGCGGCAAAAAATTCACACAGGAGAGAAGCCTTATTCATGTTCTGAATGTGAGCAATGTTTTAGCAACAAATCACATCTTGCATATCATTTAAAAAATCACAAACGGTAAAAGCTATTTTCATGTTCATAATGTGGAAAATGCTTTATACTGAAAAGTTATCTTCAAAAACATCAGAAAATTCACACAGGAGAGAAGCCTTATTCATGTTCTAAATGTGGGAAATGTTTTAGCCAGACATCAATTCTTGCAAATCATCAGAGAATTCACACAGGAGAGAAGCCATATTCATGTTCTGAATGTGGGAAATGTTTTAGCCAGGCATCAATTCTTGCAAATCATCATCTGAGAATTCACACAGGAGAGAAGCCTTATTCATGTTCTGAATGTGAGCAATGTTTTAGCAACAAATCACATCTTGCATATCATTTAAAAAATCACAAACGGTAAAAGCTATTTTCATGTTCATAATGTGGAAAATGCTTTATACTGAAAAGTTCTCTTCAAAAACATCAGAGAATTCACACAGGAGAGAAGCCATATTCATGTTGTGAATGTGGGAAATGTTTTAGCCAGGCATCAATTCTTGCAAATCATCATCTGAGAATACACACAGGAGAGAAGCCTTATTCATGTTCTAAATGTGGGAAATGTTTTAGCCAGACATCAATTCCTGCAAATCATCAGAGAATTCACTCAGGAGAGAAGCCATATTCATGTTCTGAATGTGGGAAATGTTTTAGCCAGGCATCAATTCTTGCAAATCATCTGAGAATTCACACAGGAGAGAAGCCTTATTCATGTTCTGAATGTGAGCAATGTTTTAGCAACAAATCACATCTTGCATATCATTTAAAAAATCACAAACGGTAAAAGCTATTTTCATGTTCATAATGTGGAAAATGCTTTATACTGAAAAGTTCTCTTCAAAAACATCAGAGAATTCACACAGGAGAGAAGCCATATTCATGTTGTGAATGTGGGAAATGTTTTAGCCAGGCATCAATTCTTGCAAATCATCATCTGAGAATTCACACAGGAGAGGAGCCTTATTCATGTTCTGAATGTGGGAAATGTTTTAGCCAGACATCAATTCTTGCAAATCATCTGAGAATTCACACAGGAGAGAAGCCTTATTCATGTTCTGAATGTGAGCAATGTTTTAGCAACAAATCACATCTTGCATATCATTTAAAAAATCACAAACGGTAAAAGCTATTTTCATGTTCAAATGAGAAGCCATGCCCAAACACCCCCATGTTCTGAATGTGGGAAATGTTTTAGCCAGACATCAATTCTTGCAAATCATCTGAGAATTCACACAGGAGAGAAGCTTTATTCATGTTCTGAATGTGAGCAATGTTTTAGCAACAAATCACATCTTGCATATCATTTAAAAAATCACAAACGGTAAAAGCAATTTTATTTCATAATGTGGAAAATGCTTTATACTGAAAAGTTATCTTAAAAAAAAAAAAAAATTCACAGAGGAGAGAAGCCTTATTCATGTTCTAAATGTGGGAAATGTTTTAGTCAGCCATCAATTCTTGCAAATCATCTGAGAATTCACACAGGAGAGAAGCCTTATTCATGTTCTGAATGTGGGAAATGTTTTAGCCAGGCATCAATTCTTGCAAATCATCATCTGAGAATTCACACAGGAGAGAAGCCTTATTCATGTTCTGAATGTGAGCAATGTTTTAGCAACAAATCACATCTTGCATATCATTTAAAAAACCACAAACGGTAAAAGCTATTTTCATGTTCATAATGTGGAAAATGCTTTATACTGAAAAGTTCTCTTCAAAAACATCAGAGAATTCACACAGGAGAGAAGCCATATTCATGTTGTGAATGTGGGAAATGTTTCAGCCAGGCATCAATTCTTGCAAATCATCATCTGAGAATTCACACAGGAGAGAAGCCTTATTCATGTTCTAAATGTGGGAAATGTTTTAGCCAGACATCAATTCTTGCAAATCATCAGAGAATTCACACAGGAGAGAAGCCATATTCATGTTCTTAATTTAGGAAATTTTTTAGGCAGGCATCAATTTTTGCAAATCATCTGAGAATTCACACAGGAGAGAAGCCTTATTCATGTTCTGAATGTGAGCAATGTTTTAGCAACAAATCACATCTTGCATATCATTTAAAAAATCACAAACGGTAAAAGCTATTTTCATGTTCATAATGTGGAAAATGCTTTATACTGAAAAGTTCTCTTCAAAAACATCAGAGAATTCACACAGGAGAGAAGCCATATTCATGTTGTGAATGTGGGAAATGTTTTAGCCAGGCATCAATTCTTGCAAATCATCATCTGAGAATTCACACAGGAGAGGAGCCTTATTCATGTTCTGAATGTGGGAAATGTTTTAGCCAGACATCAATTCTTGCAAATCATCTGAGAATTCACACAAAAGAAAAACCATTCATGTTCTGAATGTGAGCAATGTTTTAGCAACAAATCACATCTTGCATATCATTTAAAAAATCACAAACGGTAAAAGCTATTTTCATGTTCATAATGTGGAAAATGCTTTATACTGAAAAGTTCCTCTAAAAAAAAAAAAAAAAATTACACAGGAGAGAAGCCATATTCATGATGTGAATGTGGGAAATGTTTTAGCCAGGCATCAATTCTTGCAAATCATCATCTGAGAATACACACAGGAGAGAAGCCTTATTCATGTTCTAAATGTGGGAAATGTTTTAGCCAGACATCAATTCTTGCAAATCATCAGAGAATTCACTCAGGAGAGAAGCCATATTCATGTTCTGAATGTGGGAAATGTTTTAGCCAGGCGACAACTTTTGCAAATCATCTGAGAATTCACACAGGAGAGAAGCCTTATTCATGTTCTGAATGTGAGCAATGTTTTAGCAACAAATCACATCTTGCATATCATTTAAAAAATCACAAACGGTAAAAGCTATTTTCATGTTCATAATGTGGAAAATGCTTTATACTGAAAAGTTCTCTTCAAAAACATCAGAGAATTCACACAGGAGAGAAGCCATATTCATGTTGTGAATGTGGGAAATGTTTTAGCCAGGCATCAATTCTTGCAAATCATCATCTGAGAATTCACACAGGAGAGAAGCCTTATTCATGTTCTGAATGTGGGAAATGTTTTAGCCAGACATCAATTCTTGCAAATCATCAGAGAATTCACACAGGAGAGAAGCCATATTCATGTTCTGAATGTGGGAAATGTTTTAGCCAGGCATCAATTCTTGCAAATCATCTGAGAATTCACACAGGAGAGAAGCGTTATTCATGTTCTGAATGTGAGCAATGTTTTAGCAACAAATCACATCTTGCATATCATTTAAAAAATCACAAACGGTAAAAGCTATTTTCATGTTCATAATGTGGAAAATGCTTTATACTGAAAAGTTCTCTTCAAAAAAAACAAAAAAATCAAAAAAGAAAAAAAACATAATTAATGTGAAAAAGGGGAAAAAATTAAAAAAAAAAAAAAAAAAACAGCAAAACATCAGAGAATTCACACAGGAGAGAAGCCATATTCATGTTGTGAATGTGGGAAATGTTTTAGCCAGGCATCAATTCTTGCAAATCATCATCTGAGAATTCACACAGGAGAGAAGCCTTATTCATGTTCTGAATGTGGGAAATGTTTTAGCCAGACATCAATTCTTGCAAATCATCTGAGAATTCACACAGGAGAGAAGCCTTATTCATGTTCTGAATGTGAGCAATGTTTTAGCAACAAATCACATCTTGCATATCATTTAAAAAATCACAAACGGTAAAAGCTATTTTCATGTTCATAATGTGGAAAATGCTTTATACTGAAAAGTTATCTTCAAAAACATCAGAAAATTCACAGAGGAGAGAAGCCTTATTCATGTTCTAAATGTGGGAAATGTTTTAGTCAGCCATCAATTCTTGCAAATCATCTGAGAATTCACACAGGAGAGAAGCCTTATTCATGTTCTGAATGTGGGAAATGTTTTAGCCAGGCATCAATTCTTGCAAATCATCATCTGAGAATTCACACAGGAGAGAAGCCTTATTCATGTTCTGAATGTGAGCAATGTTTTAGCAACAAATCACATCTTGCATATCATTTAAAAAATCACAAACGGTAAAAGCTATTTTCATGTTCATAATGTGGAAAATGCTTTATACTGAAAAGTTCTCTTCAAAAACATCAGAGAATTCACACAGGAGAGAAGCCATATTCATGTTGTGAATGTGGGAAATGTTTTAGCCAGGCATCAATTCTTGCAAATCATCATCTGAGAATTCACACAGGAGAGAAGCCTTATTCATGTTCTAAATGTGGGAAATGTTTTAGCCAGACATCAATTCTTGCAAATCATCAGAGAATTCACACAGGAGAGAAGCCATATTCATGTTCTGAATGTGGGAAATGTTTTAGCCAGGCATCAATTCTTGCAAATCATCTGAGAATTCACACAGGAGAGAAGCGTTATTCATGTTCTGAATGTGAGCAATGTTTTAGCAACAAATCACATCTTGCATATCATTTAAAAAATCACAAACGGTAAAAGCTATTTTCATGTTCATAATGTGGAAAATGCTTTATACTGAAAAGTTCTCTTCAAAAACATCAGAGAATTCACACAGGAGAGAAGCCTTATTTATGTTGTGAATGTGGGAAATGTTTTAGCCAGACATCAATTCTTGCAGATCATCAGAGAATTCACACAGGAGAGAAGCCATATTCATGTTGTGAATGTGGGAAATGTTTTAGCCAGGCATCAATTCTTGCAAATCATCATCTGAGAATTCACACAGGAGAGAAGCCTTATTCATGTTCTGAATGTGGGAAATGTTTTAGCCAGACATCAATTCTTGCAAATCATCTGAGAATTCACACAGGAGAGAAGCCTTATTCATGTTCAGAATGTGAGCAATGTTTTAGCAACAAATCACATCTTGCATATCATTTAAAAATCACAAACGGTAAAAGCTATTTTCATGTTCATAATGTGGAAAATGCTTTATACTGAAAAGTTCTCTTCAAAAACATCAGTGAATTCACACAGGAGAGAAGCCTTATTTATGTTGTGAATGTGGGAAATGTTTTAGCCAGACATCAATTCTTGCAGATCATCAGAGAATTCACACAGGAGAGAAGCCATATTCATGTTGTGAATGTGGGAAATGTTTTAGCCAGGCATCAATTCTTGCAAATCATCATCTGAGAATTCACACAGGAGAGAAGCCTTATTCATGTTCTGAATGTGGGAAATGTTTTAGCCAGACATCAATTCTTGCAAATCATCTGAGAATTCACACAGGAGAGAAGCCTTATTCATGTTCAGAATGTGAGCAATGTTTTAGCAACAAATCACATCTTGCATATCATTTAAAAAATCACAAACGGTAAAAGCTATTTTCATGTTCATAATGTGGAAAATGCTTTATACTGAAAAGTTCTCTTCAAAAACATCAAAGAATTCACACAGGAGAGAAGCCATATTCATGTTGTGGGGAATGTGGGAAATGTTTTAGCTGGGCATCAATTCTTGCAAATCATCATCTGAGAATTCACACAGGAGAGAAGCCTTATTCATGTTCTGAATGTGGGAAATGTTTTAGCCAGACATCAATTCTTGCAAATCATCTGAGAATTCACACAGGAGAGAAGCCTTATTCATGTTCTGAATGTGAGCAATGTTTTAGCAACAAATCACATCTTGCATATCATTTAAAAAATCACAAACGGTAAAACAGATTTTCATGTTCATAATGTGGAAAATGCTTTATACTGAAAAGTTATCTTCAAAAACATCAGAAAATTCACAGAGGAGAGAAGCCTTATTCATGTTCTAAATGTGGGAAATGTTTTAGTCAGCCATCAATTCTTGCAAATCATCTGAGAATTCACACAGGAGAGAAGCCTTATTCATGTTCTGAATGTGGGAAATGTTTTAGCCAGGCATCAATTCTTGCAAATCATCATCTGAGAATTCACACAGGAGAGAAGCCTTATTCATGTTCTGAATGTGAGCAATGTTTTAGCAACAAATCACATCTTGCATATCATTTAAAAAATCACAAACGGTAAAAGCTATTTTCATGTTCATAATGTGGAAAATGCTTTATACTGAAAAGTTCTCTTCAAAAACATCAGAGAATTCACACAGGAGAGAAGCCATATTCATGTTGTGAATGTGGGAAATGTTTTAGCCAGGCATCAATTCTTGCAAATCATCATCTGAGAATTCACACAGGAGAGAAGCCTTATTCATGTTCTAAATGTGGGAAATGTTTTAGCCAGACATCAATTCTTGCAAATCATCAGAGAATTCACACAGGAGAGAAGCCATATTCATGTTCTGAATGGGGGGAGTGTTTTTGTTGGGTCACAAATTCTTGCAAATCATCATCTGAGAATTCACACAGGAGAGAAGCCTTATTCATGTTCTGAATGTGGGAAATGTTTTAGCCAGACATCAATTCTTGCAAATCATCTGAGAATTCACACAGGAGAGAAGCCTTATTCATGTTCTGAATGTGAGCAATGTTTTAGCAACAAATCACATCTTGCATATCATTTAAAAAACAAAAAAGGTAAAAACGATATTCACATAAAAAAATGTGGAAAATGCTTTATACTGAAAAGTTATCTTCAAAAACATCAGAAAATTCACAGAGGAGAGAAGCCTTATTCATGTTCTAAATGTGGGAAATGTTTTAGTCAGCCATCAATTCTTGCAAATCATCTGAGAATTCACACAGGAGAGAAGCCTTATTCATGTTCTGAATGTGGGAAATGTTTTAGCCAGGCATCAATTCTTGCAAATCATCATCTGAGAATTCACACAGGAGAGAAGCCTTATTCATGTTCTGAATGTGAGCAATGTTTTAGCAACAAATCACATCTTGCATATCATTTAAAAAATCACAAACGGTAAAAGCTATTTTCATGTTCATAATGTGGAAAATGCTTTATACTGAAAAGTTCTCTTCAAAAACATCAGAGAATTCACACAGGAGAGAAGCCATATTCATGTTGTGAATGTGGGAAATGTTTTAGCCAGGCATCAATTCTTGCAAATCATCATCTGAGAATTCACACAGGAGAGAAGCCTTATTCATGTTCTAAATGTGGGAAATGTTTTAGCCAGACATCAATTCTTGCAAATCATCAGAGAATTCACACAGGAGAGAAGCCATATTCATGTTCTGAATGTGGGAAATGTTTTAGCCAGGCATCAATTCTTGCAAATCATCTGAGAATTCACACAGGAGAGAAGCGTTATTCATGTTCTGAATGTGAGCAATGTTTTAGCAACAAATCACATCTTGCATATCATTTAAAAAATCACAAACGGTAAAAGCTATTTTCATGTTCATAATGTGGAAAATGCTTTATACTGAAAAGTTCTCTTCAAAAACATCAGAGAATTCACACAGGAGAGAAGCCTTATTTATGTTGTGAATGTGGGAAATGTTTTAGCCAGACATCAATTCTTGCAGATCATCAGAGAATTCACACAGGAGAGAAGCCATATTCATGTTGTGAATGTGGGAAATGTTTTAGCCAGGCATCAATTCTTGCAAATCATCATCTGAGAATTCACACAGGAGAGAAGCCTTATTCATGTTCTGAATGTGGGAAATGTTTTAGCCAGACATCAATTCTTGCAAATCATCTGAGAATTCACACAGGAGAGAAGCCTTATTCATGTTCAGAATGTGAGCAATGTTTTAGCAACAAATCACATCTTGCATATCATTTAAAAAATCACAAACGGTAAAAGCTATTTTCATGTTCATAATGTGGAAAATGCTTTATACTGAAAAGTTCTCTTCAAAAACACCAGGGGATCACAGAGGGGAGGAGAAATATTTATGTTGAGGAGGGGGAAGGTGTTGGGGGGGGAAAACATCAGGGGGGCATCAGAGAATTCACACAGGAGAGAAGCCATATTCATGTTGTGAATGTGGGAAATGTTTTAGCCAGGCATCAATTCTTGCAAATCATCATCTGAGAATTCACACAGGAGAGAAGCCTTATTCATGTTCTGAATGTGGGAAATGTTTTAGCCAGACATCAATTCTTGCAAATCATCTGAGAATTCACACAGGAGAGAAGCCTTATTCATGTTCAGAATGTGAGCAATGTTTTAGCAACAAATCACATCTTGCATATCATTTAAAAAATCACAAACGGTAAAAGCTATTTTCATGTTCATAATGTGGAAAATGCTTTATACTGAAAAGTTCTCTTCAAAAACATCAAAGAATTCACACAGGAGAGAAGCCATATTCATGTTGTGAATGTGGGAAATGTTTTAGCCAGGCATCAATTCTTGCAAATCATCATCTGAGAATTCACACAGGAGAGAAGCCTTATTCATGTTCTGAATGTGGGAAATGTTTTAGCCAGACATCAATTCTTGCAAATCATCTGAGAATTCACACAGGGAGAGAAGCCTTATTCATGTTCTGAATGTGAGCAATGTTTTAGCAACAAATCACATCTTGCATATCATTTAAAAAATCACAAACGGTAAAAGCTATTTTCACATTTTCATGTTCATAATGTGGAAAATGCTTTATACTGAAAAGTTATCTTCAAAAACATCAGAAAATTCACAGAGGAGAGAAGCCTTATTCATGTTCTAAATGTGGGAAATGTTTTAGTCAGCCATCAATTCTTGCAAATCATCTGAGAATTCACACAGGAGAGAAGCCTTATTCATGTTCTGAATGTGGGAAATGTTTTAGCCAGGCATCAATTCTTGCAAATCATCATCTGAGAATTCACACAGGAGAGAAGCCTTATTCATGTTCTGAATGTGAGCAATGTTTTAGCAACAAATCACATCTTGCATATCATTTAAAAAATCACAAACGGTAAAAGCTATTTTCATGTTCATAATGTGGAAAATGCTTTATACTGAAAAGTTCTCTTCAAAAACATCAGAGAATTCACACAGGAGAGAAGCCATATTCATGTTGTGAATGTGGGAAATGTTTTAGCCAGGCATCAATTCTTGCAAATCATCATCTGAGAATTCACACAGGAGAGAAGCCTTATTCATGTTCTAAATGTGGGAAATGTTTTAGCCAGACATCAATTCTTGCAAATCATCAGAGAATTCACACAGGAGAGAAGCCATATTCATGTTCTGAATGTGGGAAATGTTTTAGCCAGGCATCAATTCTTGCAAATCATCTGAGAATTCACACAGGAGAGAAGCGTTATTCATGTTCTGAATGTGAGCAATGTTTTAGCAACAAATCACATCTTGCATATCATTTAAAAAATCACAAACGGTAAAAGCTATTTTCATGTTCATAATGTGGAAAATGCTTTATACTGAAAAGTTCTCTTCAAAAACATCAGAGAATTCACACAGGAGAGAAGCCTTATTTATGTTGTGAATGTGGGAAATGTTTTAGCCAGACATCAATTCTTGCAGATCATCAGAGAATTCACACAGGAGAGAAGCCATATTCATGTTGTGAATGTGGGAAATGTTTTAGCCAGGCATCAATTCTTGCAAATCATCATCTGAGAATTCACACAGGAGAGAAGCCTTATTCATGTTCTGAATGTGGGAAATGTTTTAGCCAGACATCAATTCTTGCAAATCATCTGAGAATTCACACAGGAGAGAAGCCTTATTCATGTTCAGAATGTGAGCAATGTTTTAGCAACAAATCACATCTTGCATATCATTTAAAAAATCACAAACGGTAAAAGCTATTTTCATGTTCATAATGTGGAAAATGCTTTATACTGAAAAGTTCTCTTCAAAAACATCAGTGAATTCACACAGGAGAGAAGCCTTATTTATGTTGTGAATGTGGGAAATGTTTTAGCCAGACATCAATTCTTGCAGATCATCAGAGAATTCACACAGGAGAGAAGCCATATTCATGTTGTGAATGTGGGAAATGTTTTAGCCAGGCATCAATTCTTGCAAATCATCATCTGAGAATTCACACAGGAGAGAAGCCTTATTCATGTTCTGAATGTGGGAAATGTTTTAGCCAGACATCAATTCTTGCAAATCATCTGAGAATTCACACAGGAGAGAAGCCTTATTCATGTTCAGAATGTGAGCAATGTTTTAGCAACAAATCACATCTTGCATATCATTTAAAAAATCACAAACGGTAAAAGCTATTTTCATGTTCATAATGTGGAAAATGCTTTATACTGAAAAGTTCTCTTCAAAAACATCAAAGAATTCACACAGGGAGAGAAGCCATATTCATGTTGTGAATGTGGGAAATGTTTTAGCCAGGCATCAATTCTTGCAAATCATCATCTGAGAATTCACACAGGAGAGAAGCCTTATTCATGTTCTGAATGTGGGAAATGTTTTAGCCAGACATCAATTCTTGCAAATCATCTGAGAATTCACACAGGAGAGAAGCCTTATTCATGTTCTGAATGTGAGCAATGTTTTAGCAACAAATCACATCTTGCATATCATTTAAAAAATCACAAACGGTAAAAGCTATTTTCATGTTCATAATGTGGAAAATGCTTTATACTGAAAAGTTATCTTCAAAAACATCAGAAAATTCACAGAGGAGAGCCTTAGCCTTATTCATGTTCTAAATGTGGGAAATGTTTTAGTCAGCCATCAATTCTTGCAAATCATCTGAGAAACCTTCACACAGGAGAAAAACCATATTCATGTTCTGAATGTGGGAAATGTTTTAGCCAGGCATCAATTCTTGCAAATCATCATCTGAGAATTCACACAGGAGAGAAGCCTTATTCATGTTCTGAATGTGAGCAATGTTTTAGCAACAAATCACATCTTGCATATCATTTAAAAAATCACAAACGGTAAAAGCTATTTTCATGTTCATAATGTGGAAAATGCTTTATACTGAAAAGTTCTCTTCAAAAACATCAGAGAATTCACACAGGAGAGAAGCCATATTCATGTTGTGAATGTGGGAAATGTTTTAGCCAGGCATCAATTCTTGCAAATCATCATCTGAGAATTCACACAGGAGAGAAGCCATATTCATGTTCTGAATGTGGGAAATATTTTAGCCAGGCATCAATTCTTGCAAATCATCTGAGAATTCACACAGGAGAGAAGCGTTATTCATGTTCTGAATGTGAGCAATGTTTTAGCAACAAATCACATCTTGCATATCATTTAAAAAATCACAAACGGTAAAAGCTATTTTCATGTTCATAATGTGGAAAATGCTTTATACTGAAAAGTTCTCTTCAAAAACATCAGAGAATTCACACAGGAGAGAAGCCTTATTTATGTTGTGAATGTGGGAAATGTTTTTTAGCCAGACATCAATTCTTGCAGATCATCAGAGAATTCACACAGGAGAGAAGCCATATTCATGTTGTGAATGTGGGAAATGTTTTAGCCAGGCATCAATTCTTGCAAATCATCATCTGAGAATTCACACAGGAGAGAAGCCTTATTCATGTTCTGAATGTGGGAAATGTTTTAGCCAGACATCAATTCTTGCAAATCATCTGAGAATTCACCCAGGAGAGAAGCCTTATTCATGTTCAGAATGTGAGCAATGTTTTAGCAACAAATCACATCTTGCATATCATTTAAAAAATCACAAACGGTAAAAGCTATTTTCATGTTCATAATGTGGAAAATGCTTTATACTGAAAAGTTCTCTTCAAAAACATCAGTGAATTCACACAGGAGAGAAGCCTTATTTATGTTGTGAATGTGGGAAATGTTTTAGCCAGA
>CAMRHE010001284.1:0-57500 GCA_947044405.1 Leptodactylus fallax
CTATTAAGCACTGCCTATGGCAACTGATCAATAGTCTCCCAGCGGTCATAGCAAATGATCACCGCCCTCCAATGACTTTCCATGGCGATGATCGTTAGAAATGATGGTGGGTGCTGGCTGTATTATACAGCCGGTATCCCCCGTGTATGGAGAGGGCTCAGCTCCTGTACATGATTTTGCATGTAGAGGTTAAGAACTGAAACTTTAGAGAATTTCATCAGGGAAAATGAAGTTGCGTTGTGACTATGATGAGCTTGGCGTCCAGAACCTCTATATTATTTGGATAGAGACTTTTTCAGGTTGCCATTGTTGAAGGTCTGACCATCCCGACAAATTGAGAGTAACATTTTGAAAAATAGAAGATTTTGAGTAGCCAATTGGTGATATTATTTTTGGACTTTCATAAATCCTTATGCCTTTTTGTTTCAATGGAAGAAAAAAATAATAATCAAAGTGTCCTTAGTAGCACCAAGAGCTCATCCTGGACAACTTCTCTTCTCCTCCTGTCACTCTGAGCTTGCTCAGCCTGAGGCTGCGTCTTGGGTGAAGTTTATAGACATGTCTGTATCTCAGATCTGCAGGAAAACCCCTGGACGTGTTTATCGGAGACGATGGTCTGGATTGTCGGGGGTTACCAGATGGGCAGTGACTGCTGCGCTCCTCTCTGTTATACGCTCTGCTCCCACTTATGGTTGGATTCAGGATAATGATCCTGGTGATCTGTATGGAGGATTTTTCATAGAAATTATTTTTTTTTTCTTTTAGTCTATAACTTGAAGATGTAGCTCAGAATTATTTTTGTTATAGAAAGCATAAAATATTTACTGCGTTGGCCGGGAATCGAACCCAGGTCAACTGCTTGGAAGGCAGCTATGCTCACCACTATACCACCAACGCTTTGTATGTGGGGTCCTTCAATGAGGTCCTCTAGTGGTGATCTCTACCCCAGGAGCTGGTCACACAGGGGTTGTGGTTTTTATTAGTATTTTCTGCTATTTACAATCTTATAGTCACTTTTTTTTTGGGAAAGGCGAGGTGATCCAAAGATATTAATTTGCCCAATGCAGTATTTTTTATGGCATTCACTGTACATAAAATTATTTTTTAATAGTTTTGACTTATACGCACAGCGACACCTAATATGATTGTTTATTTTTGACATGCGAAAAGTTTTTTTTTTTTAGCTTTTTATCATTTATAAAGAATGTTACACTTTTTTTTTACTGTTCCTTAGGAGGACTTGAACCTGCAATCACTTGATCCCCTCTGCCCATATACAGTCATTTTTCAATGTTGCGGTATACAGCATATTATTAGGTCAAAGTCTACTTCACGTCAGGACATGGCACCTCTGAAGACTTTGATTCTCCTCCCAGCTGGCATGGCAGCCCCCAAGATTCCTGGGATCTCAATGCTGCAGGCAGAAGGGGTGACAGCAGGAGCGCTACACATATGTCCTGATTGCTATTGGTCATGGCATCTAAGGGGTTAATCAGTTGGAGCATTTTCTGACTCGTGCAGTCAGTCCCTCAGGCTAGACCAGTGCAAAGTGCCCAATGCAGAGCTGCAAGGGGTTAAAACTGTGACATGCAGGTGAAAGAAGAAGCAGCCGTCGTCCCTGGGTGAGCTCGAACCACCAACTTTTCGGTTAACAGCAGAACGCGCTAACCGATTGCGCCACAGAGACGCCGTGCCCCAGTGTTGTAACCGTGAAGGCCATCATGTTAAGGGCATTTTTAACCGTGACATGCAGGGCTAGGAAAAAGGGTGCCAACGTCCCTGGGTGGGCTCGAACCACCAACCTTTCGGTTAACAGCCGAACGCGCTGACCGATTGCGCCACAGAGACACCGTGTCCTGTTGCTGTAACCGTGAGGTCCATCATGTTAAGGGCATCTTTCTCAGATGCCCTTCCGAACAGCAAAATGGAAAAAGAAAAGAAAAAAAAGCTGCGGGCCCCCAATCGTCAACAAAAGGCTTGGCCGCTAAACTCCACCATGGATGGCAACACAGAGTCCGCCTCCCCGTTAGCGGCTTGACAGCTTTCAGTGGAGGATTTGAACTTCTCCTCACACGGCAGCAGAGTGGCGCAGCGGAAGCGTGCTGGGCCCATAACCCAGAGGTCGATGGATCGAAACCATCCTCTGCTAAGTGCTGATTTTTTTACAGTCTCCAACATTACAATTCACTAAAAGTCTCTTGTGAATTAGGACTTGCGTTTCTGATCAGAAAATAGAGAGCAGAGCCTGAAATCTCCGGCTGCCTTTTGCTTGGGGGTTATAATGTGGTCATAACCTCCTAGGTTTCTGAAGAGCCAAAGTGTCTGCACCATCCTGAGCTTCAGTTCCCTATTCTTTCCTCTGTACACATTCAGTAATTAGAAAAACATCAACACCCTGTGCTGGTCTAGAACAGTATACAGCAGCCCTGCACATACAGCATATAATTGTGTGTATATATCTCTTATCTCTTCTCTTTCTCTTATATATATCAAAATGAGTTTCTGTCTGTTCTTTATGCGCGACCAAACGAATGGACCGATCTTCACCAAATTTGGCACATAGGTACATCAGGTGTCTGGGAAGGTTTTAGACCGGGTCCCAGCTCTCTAGGATGTACCATTCCTGAGATACAGTATTCCAAAAAAATGACCTGCATTAGCTAATAGAAGCCTGAAAGTCTTTCACTCATATTCCAACTGCCATGCACACGGTCACATGTCCCTTTTCAGCCAATAAAAGCTCGCAGGCGCTTACTCTCCTCAGGCATACAGTTTTACTCCAAGTTTCCATAACAACCCAGCCATTTTTCTTCACTGCTGTAGGTCAGCTTTAAACAGGCAGGGCGCTGTGGATGACACTGTTACACAAGGTCACATACACACAGCTTTACTCCAGGTTTCCATAACAACCAATCGCAGGTTTTTAACTGATATCCAAACTGAGATACACATGATCATATCACGCTTATGGAACAATGGAAACTTGCAGGTTCTTCAGTCTTGACATACACACAGCTTTACACCAGGTTTACATAGCAAACAAGCTATTTATGACCTGTATTAGTCAATATCAGTTCACAGGTCCTTAAATATTCAGTCATATGACGTGTATCAGCCAATATAACTTCACATTTAATTTGCCAGGTTTCCATAACAACACAGCCATAAATAGACTATACCTATACTGGACTGCCATACTGAATGTCAGCATTCTTATAAATTGAAACGTATTTAAACTACATATAAACGACATACAAAATAGACCAGTGCCAATTCTTATGGGGCCACTACACTAACAAAAAATGAAATATACCCGTGCGAAGCCGGGTCCTTCTGCTAATATATATATACTGTATATATATATATATATATATATATATATATTTATATATATATGAACACAAAACGTTGCCCCACTGCTCTGCTAGCAACAAGAGCATTACTGCAAATACCTACTATATATAGGGACACATCAAAATGAGGCTCTTGGTTTTCACATGTTGATAAAACTGTATTTAAGCCCATCTGACAATGCGACCTCTATTTAACGGCCCATACACAAAAGAAACAGAGCTGTAAGAGACAGCCAATGTTGTCCTAAGCTTCATTTGTCTGTATAAACTGTTAATGTTGAATGTATTTCTGTGATTCTGTTCCTTTAAGACAGCAGCCATTGTAATTGTGACATGATGCTGGAGTGAGACCCCCCCCCCTTTTATATCAGCCTGTCTGTTCTGCAGACAGAATGTGAGCAGAGAAGCAGGAAGTGACGAGACAGAGAGCAGCAGCCATCTTAGCAAGTGTTGTATTGAACTGGTGTGGAGATTTTTCTGTACAGCTAAGCTGTATCTTGGTCCAGAGACAAACAGAGTGTAAAGAGACAACAGGACTAGTGAGTCCACGTGAAAGGAACTGTGCTCAGTGGCTGATCAGTGAGACTGACATTGTGACTGTGTATATGGATACCACAGATAGAGACTCGCAGTGCTGTTGATGTACTGGACAGCACCTGCTAAATCCCGGTTTACATCCCAGCTCAGTGTATGGATTCGGCAGGACTGTCAGTGTGCTGAGTGGAATCTGCTGTTGGATTACATTGCATTCATTGGGTTTCCCTGTTAAAGAGGACTTCATTTCTCCCAAGATCCTGATAACCGTGAGGGGAGGACGCTTCACTATAAAAGAAAGGAACGACTTTGGGCCCCACCGCGCGCTTCTACAGACTGTAAGCGGTCCACCTGGACCACTGGGGAAAAGGGGGTGCACCCAAATGTGATGTCAGGGTCAGTTAGGGATAGTTTTGAGTATATTGTTCATTCAGTGTCCATACTGCAGAATTGGACAGAGTAAAAGTAGAAACCATTGCAGAATTTGCCTTGAAATTGTTCATGCTATATTGTATATTTTGCTTGTCTTTATCCCTGTCATTTTACCTTCAAATAGTCTTTATTAACTTATAGTAAATATATATTCTTTTCTTGAACTACCGCGTGTGCGTTCATTTCTGGTTGCGGAGACCAAACCACCTGCCTTGCTCTCGGTTCACAAATTGGCGTAGTCGGCAGGATCCGCTTACCAGAATGGACGGTGACGCACCCGTTCGGGAGAATGGTGCTGGAGGAAGAATGCCAGCAGGGGCTATAATGAGTCAGTTAGCTAAATTTGATGGCAATAATATGTCAGTGAGTATGTGGGTGGAACAGATACGAATGATACAGCGAATGTACCAGACCGCACCAGAAGTACTAGTATAGCTAGCAATATTGACATTACAAGGGGATGCTAAGACCACGGTGATATTGAGGCCATTTGAACAAAGGCAGACATTTGAGCAAGTAGTCCAGATTCTAGAAACCATTTATGGAGAAACTGCATTGCTGGGGTCTCTGCAGGCTCGGTTCTTCCAGAGGGTACAACAGGAGAATGAAAGCCTTCCCCAATATGCAAATGCCCTACAAGAACTGCTCCGAGATATTCAAGTGAAGGAAAGAGGGGGCTCGCCAGCCTTCTGTAACCCTGATCGGACTCTCCGTGACCAGTTTGTCCTGGGGATACGTGACGGCAGTTTAACTGTGACTATGCAGGATTTTATACGACGAGAGACTGATGCTAAATTCCATGATGTACAGGTAGAGGCCATCTCCCGTGCCAATAGTATGTTCCCGAAGCCCCAGACCGCAGTTGGAGTTACTTTGTCACAGGGGGCTAGTTCTGGCTCAGAGACAGTAGAAAAGGGGACGGTTAAAGAAATTCTCACAGTAATGCAGAAACTGCAAGAGCAAATGGAACACTTGCACACCCGTTGTGATGAACATTCTATGAAAATTGCAGACTTCCAGAAAACTGGAGGTGAAAGGGTGAGCCGTCCATACCCAGAAAATCAGAATCACCCACCACCCCGCTGGAGGGATGAGGATAGGACCTACCGAAGGGGTCCAAATCAGTTAATGCAGTGCTCAGGAGAAATCGAAGGGGCTTACCGAAGGGGCCCAAACAGATGGCCAGAACGACGGGAGATACGCTGCTGGGAGTGTGGACGGATGGGCCACGTTGCTGCTAGATGTCCAGAGCAGCGACAAACTTATGAGAGACCGCCGTTAAACTGAAGTCCCCTGCTGCTGTAGGGCGTGTAGTAGGGGAGACTGACAAGGAGACTATGTGGGGAGAATGCCCTAATGATGACCTGATCGCTGCAAGTCCTGTTATACAGGTGGAAATGGAGGGTATTCCGGTTACCGGGATGATTGACACGGGTTCCCAAGTAACGACCTTGAGTAGAGACTGTTATGAACGGTACTTCCAGCAACATGTGAAATATGATCCCCATACATTCGTACGAGTGGTCGCAGCTAACCAGTTACCAGTTCCAGTCGTGGGAGTGGCCTGGATGAATGTCCGGGTATGTGGCCAAGATCTGGGTAGGAAAGGCATTGTGGTGGTACAGGAGTCACATGAAGTAAAGGTCCCTGTCATTTTGGGGATGAATGTGTTAAAAGAATTAGATCAGATCCTCTTTGAAAAGAAAGGTCACGGTTATTGGAAAGAAACCACCACCCATCGGCCTACTCAAACAGCTTTCCAGCGGCTGATCCGGACATATGGCTTACAGAAAAGTTCGGATGCGCAGCGTCCTCTGGCTCGAATTTCAGTTCCTTTGCATACAAAAGTTACACTGCCACCCAGTCGGGAGACAATAGTGTCTATGCCCGTAGGCACCTGTCGGAAACTAGAGGGCATAGCTGTGTTGGTAGAACCACTGCAGGCAGCCGAAGGAGGTGTTGATCCGCTAGTGGCCCGTTCCTTGGCAATAGTTCGCAATGGAAGAGTACCACTTCGATGTGTAAACACTCAGGACCAGAGTGTGGACCTGACCCCAGGGAGGCAGCTGGCTAACATCTATGTGACTCCAGAGGAAGTAAGGAAAGTAACTCCAATGCAGCTGAAGCCGACTGAAAGGGATGAGTGGACCGTAACTGTGTCCATGGGAGAAGATGAGGAACCCACCTCTGAATGGAATGGCCGTGCAATTCGAGAACAGATGAAGATGGATGCAAGTTCATGTTCTCTGGAATGTGTGCAGAAGGTAGATGAACTGTTGTGGGAGAACCGAGCCGCCTTTTCACGGTATGCTGAAGATTTTGGATGTACCACAGGGATCTACCATGAGATTCCCACAGGAGACACCCCTCCAATTAGAGAGCGCTACCGACAAATTCCTCCACAGTTGTATCAGGAAGTAAAAGAACTGTTAGCTAAGATGCTACAGGGTGGGATCATTCAAGAAAGCCAGAGTCCCTGGGCAGCTCCTGTGGTGTTAGTAAGAAAAAAAGATGGGTCCATCCGATTTTGCGTAGACTATCGGAAGTTAAACGCTTGCACCGTACGAGATTCCTACCCCTTGCCACGGATTGAGGAGTCCCTCTCAGCGCTAGGGAGAGCCCGGTACTTCTCCTCACTAGATCTGGCTAGTGGGTATTGGCAGGTGCCGATGGCCACAAAAGACAAGGAGAAGACGGCATTCATCTTGCCCATGGGACTATACGAATTTAACCGGATGCCCTTCGGGTTGACAAATGCACCCGGAACGTTTCAGCGGTTGATGGAGAAATGTCTCGGTGACTTCAACTTTGAGTTCACTCTCATCTACTTGGATGACATTATAGTGTATTCTGCGACCTTTGAAGACCATCTCCACCAGTTGGGGCAAGTATTTCGAAGATTGCGGGAACATGGGCTCAAATTGAAACCCAGTAAATGTCGGTTGTTCCAATCTGAAATTGATTACTTGGGTCACCGCGTATCAGGAGAAGGGGTGAGACCATCAAGAGACAAGATAGCGGCTGTTCAAGATTGGCCAATACCGACTACCCTGCGAGAAGTGAGGGCGTTCCTTGGAGTAGCCGGTTACTATCGACGGTTTATTAAGGATTTCGCCAAGGTAGCAGCACCACTTAATGCTCTCCTACGAGGCACATCCGGTGGTCCAAAGAACCGGTCCGTGAAGTGGGGACCTGAACAGGAACAAGCCTTCCAGGCATTAAAGGATGCACTGACAACAGCCCCAATCTTGGCATATGCTGATTACCACTTGCCGTTCCAGCTGTATACGGATGCAAGCCTGTATGGTCTTGGAGCAGTGCTTTCCCAGCTTCAGGATGGCCAGGAGAGGGTCATAGCGTACGGCAGCCGGTCTTTGAGAGATTCTGAAAGAAACCCCGAGAATTATAGTTCATTTAAGTTGGAGCTGTTGGCACTGGTATGGGCCATGACCGAGAAATTCTCTGAATATTTGACCGGTGCTGAAGTTTTAGTACTGACTGACAACAACCCACTAGCTCACCTGGAAAATGCCAAGCTCGGGGCGTTAGAGCAGAGGTGGATAGCCCGAATGACTAAGTTCAATTACCGCATTAAGTATCGGTCCAAGACAGAGAACCAGAATGCTGACGGGCTTTCTAGGGTAACCGCCCAGACCCCCACAGTAGACGTGGATCATGAGTTGGAGCATGTGGAGGTGCCCGACTTCAGCAGATTTTCACAGGCCTTGGCCGCCGCTAATCAGTTTGAGTTGGAGGGGACTGAAACGGCTCCTTTCTTTGGTCCCTCACGACAGGAATGGGCACAGATACAACAGACCCATGAGGGGCTGGCACGGATGATCAAGTGTGTTGAGAAAGGCCAGAAGCCCTGTAGAGAGGAAAGAGAACGACTGACACGTGAGATATTATCTGTTCTGAGTCAGTGGGAAAAGTTGGAGATGAAAAATGGAGTGCTATGCCGAAAGGTCTATTTACCTTCTGAGATCGACATTCGATACCAAATTGTGGTGCCTAGTGAACTGGCTCGCTCGTTGGCAGTTGAGGCTCATAATAAGAATGGACATTTTGGTCATGAGAAGACCTTTCGTTGGTTACAGCGACTGATTTACTGCCCTGGTCTTCGTCAAATGGTCGAAGAAGTATGCCGCAGCTGTCGAACTTGTGAGATCCATAAGGCAATAGAACAGAGAGCTCCCCTGCAAACCATCGTGACCCAGGAACCTTTAGAAATCGTCATGATAGACTATCTAATGGTGGGCCCATCCAATAGCGGACACCAGTATTGCCTCGTAATGGTGGATCACTTCACCAAATTTGCGGTGGTAACCGCCACCAAGGACCAGACAGCTGAGTCAGCAGCTCGTGCTCTTTGCCAAGATTTCATTCGAGTATATGGGTGCCCTAAACGCATCCACTCCGACCAGGGTGCCTGCTTTGAGGGACACGTAATGAAAGAAGTTCAACGTATCTACGGGATAAAGAAGTCGCACACGACTCCATACCACCCTCAGGGAAATGGGGCCTGTGAAAGATTCAACAGAACTCTGCTACAGATGCTGCGGACTCTGGAGGAAGACAAGAAGTTACAGTGGCCTCAGTTCTTGTCTGAAATGGTGTGGGCCTATAACAATCAGGTCCATTCTACAACGGGGTACTCTCCTTATACACTTCTCTTTGGGCGGTCTGGGCGAAGTGTAGGAGAATTACAGTTGGATGATGTGGATGGGTTCCCTCTGAGGGATCCAACCTCTTGGGTGCGGGCGCACCGGCAGAGACTTGAGACGATCCATCGATTGGTGCGGCAGCGCCTGCAAGAACATCCCCATCCTGATAAGACCCCAGTGCAAGAAGCACCATTGCAACCAGGCGACCCGGTGCTAGTTCGTGTCAAGAAACCCCAAGGGAAATTGGAAAGCCGATGGGAGGCTTTGCCGTATCGTGTTGTTGGCCGCAAGTATGCGAATGGGCCAGTGTACCAGGTCCAGAAAGAAGGAACTGATTGTGTTCGAGTACTTCACCGAAATATGTTGCGCCTGTGTCATTCTGAAGGGACAAATCATGATGGGCTTGCCAATGTGAATGAGCTCCCACAGTCAGAGAATGGAGGTGCGGAATGGACCTCAGACGAGGAGGATGATTGTTGGCCGATCCCTGCTCCTGGGGATGTTCCACCTGTGACTACTGTATCTCCGGCCTGTGCCCCCTCTGGTGCGGAATCCGCTGGTCCTTCTCAGCCCATAGCTGCAGCACCCCATAATATACCACCGGTCCTCAGACGGACCACTAGGCCAAATGCTGGTATTCCCCCTGTTCGGTATGCGCAGGATGAGTTTGTTTGGCCTGCCATACATCGGTATACTACCACTCTGTGCATAAAAGTACAACCCTCTAGATATACAGTCATAGGCAGGGACTGCCAATCTTAAAGTGGGGGGGGAATATGTAAGAGACAGCCAATGTTGTCCTAAGCTTCATTTGTCTGTATAAACTGTTAATGTTGAATGTATTTCTGTGATTCTGTTCCTTTAAGACAGCAGCCATTGTAATTGTGACATGATGCTGGAGTGAGACCCCACCCCCCCCTTTTATATCAGCCTGTCTGTTCTGCAGACAGAATGTGAGCAGAGAAGCAGGAAGTGACGAGACAGAGAGCAGCAGCCATCTTAGCAAGTGTTGTATTGAACTGGTGTGGAGATTTTTCTGTACAGCTAAGCTGTATCTTGGTCCAGAGACAAACAGAGTGTAAAGAGACAACAGGACTAGTGAGTCCACGTGAAAGGAACTGTGCTCAGTGGCTGATCAGTGAGACTGACATTGTGACTGTGTATATGGATACCACAGATAGAGACTCGCAGTGCTGTTGATGTACTGGACAGCACCTGCTAAATCCCAGTTTACATCCCAGCTCAGTGTATGGATTCGGCAGGACTGTCAGTGTGCTGAGTGGAATCTGCTGTTGGATTACATTGCATTCATTGGGTTTCCCTGTTAAAGAGGACTTCATTTCTCCCAAGATCCTGATAACCGTGAGGGGAGGACGCTTCACTATAAAAGAAAGGAACGACTTTGGGCCCCACCGCGCGCTTCTACAGACTGTAAGCGGTCCACCTGGACCACTGGGGAAAAGGGGGTGCACCCAAATGTGATGTCAGGGTCAGTTAGGGATAGTTTTGAGTATATTGTTCATTCAGTGTCCATACTGCAGAATTGGACAGAGTAAAAGTAGAAACCATTGCAGAATTTGCCTTGAAATTGTTCATGCTATATTGTATATTTTGCTTGTCTTTATCCCTGTCATTTTACCTTCAAATAGTCTTTATTAACTTATAGTAAATATATATTCTTTTCTTGACACTACCGCGTCGTGCGTTCGGCGGGCCCCCCCCCCCCCCCAGTGCCTGGTTGCGGAGGCCAAACCACCTGGCTGGGGCTGGGTGCGCAGAGCCAAAAAAAGAATACACAAAAAGTGCGGTCAGAGAGCTACAGCAGCTCCTGTAGTTTCCGGCCCTGGCTCATCACATGACTTACTGGCCATTAGGGGAAGCACAGCATGGCGGCTCTCATACCTGTGTACACAGCACTCATAGAACGCTGTGTATAGAGCAATTGGGAAGACAGGGATGGGAAAAAACATCTTTGAGATGCCCAGCTGTCACTAACAGATGACTCCCCGCTTCTGCAGCTGCTCATACAGGTATGTCCTCGGAGAGATAGATGTTTACTGCCTGGATGTATACTGTATAGTCTATGGCCGGTTGGCATGTGGCTAACAAAGGGCCAAACTTTCTGCAACAACTTCCAATATTTTTAAAATATCCCAGGACCTCACCAGTCACAACGCCTCAGGCAGCAGATTGCGGAGTCATCTTGCTGGGTTCACCCAACAGTTTTGTTTGGACCTACTACGCCTAAAACTGAACTGCTATAATACTATGGGGTCTAGTCAGATGCCAGAGTATAATGAGGGAAGGCCCAGGGGAGGGGACAGACATAACACCTCACCGTGATGCATAATGACACCAATGTAACCCACGTAACTGCTGAGGCCCAATCACAGGCTTCAGCGATATATAACGTCTCTGAGACCAGAAGAGTCCTGAAGACTGTGATCAGAGCCCAGGGGAGGTGAGTAAGACTGTTTGTTAAATTTTATCACCTTCCCTGGGCGAGACTCCAGAGTATAATAAAAGTTCAGCCGAACCCAGAATTTTTGGATGATTCGTAGTGGCAACTATGGGATACTATACTATGTGGAGGGGCTTCAGTGAGACCAGGACGGAGGCATGAAAAAGTGGGGGCAACCTGGTGGGGGGGAAACTGGAGGGGGACATTATACTGTCAGAACTCCAGGAAAGGAACTGTATACGGTGGGGGCAACTAGAGGGGGACATTGTAGAGAGACACCATCAGTCCTTCCCTTACTGTGGAGATTTTTTCCTTTAAACACAAATTCCTCATAATCACGAGGAAAAAATTTTTACCACCTTCACGGAAATTTCTACCCTTAGTGGAGAGAGCACAGCCAAACACCTTCTATGATATGCATGAAAAGGAAAAACGAGGCCACTGTCCCTGGGTGGGACATCCGAACGCGCTGACGGATTGCGCCACAGAGACGCCGTGCCCCGCTGCTGTAACCGTGAGGTCCATCATGTTAAGGGCATCTTTCTCAGATGACCTTCCGAACAGCAAAATGGAAAAAGAAAAGAAAAAAAAGCTGCGGGCCCCCAATCGCCAACAAAAGGCTTGGCCGCTAAACTCCACCATGGACGGCAACACAGAGTCCGCCTCCCCGTTAGCGGCTTTATTATATACATTTATACTCCTATTTCTTGACCTTCTGACACCTTCATCTCTTCTTCTCCTTATCATTGTACCTGCCATTAAAAGCCAGAGACTGCACAGACCTGGCACTGCTTGTATAGAAGGACCCCTCCGGCACATAATGATGCTGGTGTAACCCACATCTGTGACATCATTGAAAAGGACCGAGGTGGAGCCAAGGAGAGGTAAGTACCACTGGTTTTTATGTTTCCTCACCTCCCATGGGCCTCCAATCATTATACTCTGGGGTCTGAAAAGAGTGAGTGCTAAGGGTACATTAAACTGTGCGGGGCATCATACTGTGCTGGGGCACTACTAGGTCATTATACTGTGTGGGGGCCACTAAGGTGGCATTATATTATGCAGGCGCACTAAAAGAGCATTTAACTGTAAGATGACACTAAAGGAGTATTTCACTCTCAGGGGGCCACTAAGGGGCATTTTACTGTATGAGGGCACTAATGGGGTATTTTTGTGTGTGAGGGTAACTATCGAGGCTTCATCAGGACTGTAGAGTAGATGAAGATATCCTTAGGTAACTGTTTGATTCTGGGTCGAAGGAACTTTTTTTTTTTTTTTTATTTACTAACATTATATCATTATAAAAAAAAATTTCTAAACTTGCTTTTGGGTTTCAAACTAAATTCAAAAATTCTTTTGTTCCTTCAGAAGACCTTCACGTCTTATCATCATGATATGGGGCTTCTATTAGGGTAATTACAGCTCCTCATCACTTACTGCAGGACAGGAGACAAATAAAGGGGGGGGGGGTATCAGTTTTCTGCAAGCGTAAAAGGTTGCCATTACAGTTGTGGTCGGTGGTAGTATTTCTTTGCAGGTGAGGACCCGGTGTGACGACATTGACTGGTAAGGCCTGAGTTGAACGTTTGAGAAGCGCTGTACATGGTACATGGGGGATCCCTAAAAATAATTCTTAAGAACTACAGTCCCTCCAACCTGAAGAGAAGGACCTCCAAGGTTCTAGTCTCTGGAGTATGGCCAGTGCCATGAGGAACACATGAATGGGAGATTAAGGAGTTAAAAGCATGGCTTAAAGGCAATGTACACCTTAATTTATATATATTTGGAGGTGTCATGGAAGGGTTCTTCCTCAATAATCACATGAATCAACAGATCGAGAAAGGATGGAGCAGTCCAACAATTTTATTCCAAAAACGAGGACATATAAAGTAGCCTGCCTCCCAGGAACAAAACACAGTCCATATCCTCAGCAGTCTGTAACCAAAAACAGTCCCCTAGAAGGACACACAGGGGACGAATCAGAGTCCACCAACTCTCCAGGCCGCTCCTCAGGGGGGTGTAGGCCACAACAATTACACCCTACCCCTATTTGTGTTTTTTTACTTATTTTCTACTTTTATTTTCAGACCTCCTACGGACCTTGAACCCTAGGGGTCTGAGCGCCCATACAATACACTGCAATACTAATGTATTGCAGTGTACAGTGAAAGCCATTCAGTTCTATTAAGCACTGCCTATGGCAACTGATCAATAGTCTCCCAGCGGTCATAGCAAATGATCACCGCCCTCCAATGACTTTCCATGGCGATGATCGTTAGAAATGATGGTGGGTGCTGGCTGTATTATACAGCCGGTATCCCCCGTGTATGGAGAGGGCTCAGCTCCTGTACATGATTTTGCATGTAGAGGTTAAGAACTGAAACTTTAGAGAATTTCATCAGGGAAAATGAAGTTGCGTTGTGACTATGATGAGCTTGGCGTCCAGAACCTCTATATTATTTGGATAGAGACTTTTTCAGGTTGCCATTGTTGAAGGTCTGACCATCCCGACAAATTGAGAGTAACATTTTGAAAAATAGAAGATTTTGAGTAGCCAATTGGTGATATTATTTTTGGACTTTCATAAATCCTTATGCCTTTTTGTTTCAATGGAAGAGAAAAAATAATAATCAAAGTGTCCTTAGTAGCACCAAGAGCTCATCCTGGACAACTTCTCTTCTCCTCCTGTCACTCTGAGCTTGCTCAGCCTGAGGCTGCGTCTTGGGTGAAGTTTATAGACATGTCTGTATCTCAGATCTGCAGGAAAACCTCTGGACGTGTTTATCGGAGACGATGGTCTGGATTGTCGGGGGTTACCAGATGGGCAGTGACTGCTGCGCTCCTCTCTGTTATACGCTCTGCTCCCACTTATGGTTGGATTCAGGATAATGATCCTGGTGATCTGTATGGAGGATTTTTCATAGAAATTCTTTTTTTTTTTCTTTTAGTCTATAACTTGAAGATGTAGCTCAGAATTATTTTTGTTATAGAAAGCATAAAATATTTTCTGCGTTGGCCGGGAATCGAACCCGGGTCAACTGCTTGGAAGGCAGCTATGCTCACCACTATACCACCAACGCTTTGTATGTGGGGTCCTTCAATGAGGTCCTCTAGTGGTGATCTCTACCCCAGGAGCTGGTCACACAGGGGTTGTGGTTTTTATTAGTATTTTCTGCTATTTACAATCTTATAGTCACTTTTTTTTGGGAAAGGCGAGGTGATCCAAAGATATTAATTTGCCCAATGCAGTATTTTTTATGGCATTCACTGTACATAAAATTATTTTTTAATAGTTTTGACTTATACGCACAGCGACACCTAATATGATTGTTTATTTTTGACATGGGAAAAGTTTTTTTTTTTTAGCTTTTTATCATTTATAAAGAATGTTACACTTTTTTTTACTGTTCCTTAGGAGGACTTGAACCTGCAATCACTTGATCCCCTCTGCCCATATACAGTCATTTTTCAATGTTGCGGTATACAGCATATTATTAGGTCAAAGTCTACTACACGTCAGGACATGGCACCTCTGAAGACTTTGATTCTCCTCCCAGCTGGCATGGCAGCCCCCAAGATTCCTGGGATCTCAATGCTGCAGGCAGAAGGGGTGACAGCAGGAGCGCTACACATATGTCCTGATTGCTATTGGTCATGGCATCTAAGGGGTTAATCAGTTGGAGCATTTTCTGACTCGTGCAGTCAGTCCCTCAGGCTAGACCAGTGCAAAGTGCCCAATGCAGAGCTGCAAGGGGTTAAAACTGTGACATGCAGGTGAAAGAAGAAGCAGCCGTCGTCCCTGGGTGGGCTCGAACCACCAACCTTTCGGTTAACAGCAGAACGCGCTAACCGATTGCGCCACAGAGACGCCGTGCCCCAGTGTTGTAACCGTGAAGGCCATCATGTTAAGGGCATTTTTAACCGTGACATGCAGGGCTAGGAAAAAGGGTGCCAACGTCCCTGGGTGGGCTCGAACCACCAACCTTTCGGTTAACAGCCGAACGCGCTGACCGATTGCGCCACAGAGACACCGTGTCCTGTTGCTGTAACCGTGAGGTCCATCATGTTAAGGGCATCTTTCTCAGATGCCCTTCCGAACAGCAAAATGGAAAAAGAAAAGAAAAAAAAGCTGCGGGCCCCCAATCGTCAACAAAAGGCTTGGCCGCTAAACTCCACCATGGATGGCAACACAGAGTCCGCCTCCCCGTTAGCGGCTTGACAGCTTTCAGTGGAGGATTTGAACTTCTCCTCACCCAGCAGCACACGGCAGCAGAGTGGCGCAGCGGAAGCGTGCTGGGCCCATAACCCAGAGGTCGATGGATCGAAACCATCCTCTGCTAAGTGCTGATTTTTTTACAGTCTCCAACATTACAATTCACTAAAAGTCTCTTGTGAATTAGGACTTGCGTTTCTGATCAGAAAATAGAGAGCAGAGCCTGAAATCTCCGGCTGCCTTTTGCTTGGGGATTGTAATGTGGTCATAACCTCCTAGGTTTCTGAAGAGCCAAAGTGTCTGCACCATCCTGAGCTTCAGTTCCCTATTCTTTCCTCTGTACACATTCAGTAATTAGAAAAACATCAACACCCTGTGCTGGTCTAGAACAGTATACAGCAGCCCTGCACATACAGCATATAATTGTGTGTATATATCTCTTATCTCTTCTCTTTCTCTTATATATATCAAAATGAGTTTCTGTCTGTTCTTTATGCGCGACCAAACGACTGGACCGATCTTCACCAAATTTGGCACATAGGTACATCAGGTGTCTGGGAAGGTTTTAGACCGGGTCCCAGCTCTCTAGGATGTACCATTCCTGAGATACAGTATTCCAAAAAAATGACCTGCATTAGCTAATAGAAGCCTGAAAGTCTTTCACTCATATTCCAACTGCCATGCACACGGTCACATGTCCCTTTTCAGCCAATAAAAGCTCGCAGGCGCTTACTCTCCTCAGGCATACAGTTTTACTCCAAGTTTCCATAACAACCCAGCCATTTTTCTTCACTGCTGTAGGTCAGCTTTAAACAGGCAGGGCGCTGTGGATGACACTGTTACACAAGGTCACATACACACAGCTTTACTCCAGGTTTCCATAACAACCAATCGCAGGTTTTTAACTGATATCCAAACTGAGATACACATGATCACATCACGCTTATGGACCAATGGAAACTTGCAGGTTCTTCAGTCTTGACATACACACAGCTTTACACCAGGTTTCCATAGCAAACAAGCTATTTATGACCTGTATTAGTCAATATCAGTTCACAGGTCCTTAAATATTCAGTCATATGACGTGTATCAGCCAATATAACTTCACATTTAATTTGCCAGGTTTCCATAACAACACAGCCATAAATAGACTATACCTATACTGGACTGCCATACTGAATGTCAGCATTCTTATAAATTGAAACGTATTTAAACTACATATAAACGACATACAAAATAGACCAGTGCCAATTCTTATGGGGCCACTACACTAACAAAAAATGAAATATACCCGTGCGAAGCCGGGTCCTTCTGCTAATATATATATATTATATATATATATATATATATATATATATATATATATATATATATATATATGAACACAAAACGTTGCCCCACTGCTCTGCTAGCAACAAGAGCATTACTGCAAATACCTACTATATATAGGGACACATCAAAATGAGGCTCTTGGTTTTCACATGTTGATAAAACTGTATTTAAGCCCATCTGACAATGCGACCTCTATTATACGGCCCCTACACAAAAGAAACAGAGCCCACAAATGATACACAAAAAGTGCGGTCAGAGAGCTACAGCAGCTCCTGTAGTTTCCGGCCCTGGCTCATCACATGACTTACTGGCCATTAGGGGAAGCACAGCATGGCGGCTCTCATACCTGTGTACACAGCACTCATAGAACGCTGTGTATAGAGCAATTGGGAAGACAGGGATGGGAAAAAACATCTTTGAGATGCCCAGCTGTCACTAACAGATGACTCCCCGCTTCTGCAGCTGCTCATACAGGTATGTCCTCGGAGAGATAGATGTTTACTGCCTGGATGTATACTGTATAGTCTATGGCCGGTTGGCATGTGGCTAACAAAGGGCCAAACTTTCTGCAACAACTTCCAATATTTTTAAAATATCCCAGGACCTCACCAGTCACAACGCCTCAGGCAGCAGATTGCGGAGTCATCTTGCTGGGTTCACCCAACAGTTTTGTTTGGACCTACTACGCCTAAAACTGAACTGCTATAATACTATGGGGTCTAGTCAGATGCCAGAGTATAATGAGGGAAGGCCCAGGGGAGGGGACAGACATAACACCTCACCGTGATGCATAATGACACCAATGTAACCCACGTAACTGCTGAGGCCCAATCACAGGCTTCAGCGATATATAACGTCTCTGAGACCAGAAGAGTCCTGAAGACTGTGATCAGAGCCCAGGGGAGGTGAGTAAGACTGTTTGTTAAATTTTATCACCTTCCCTGGGCGAGACTCCAGAGTATAATAAAAGTTCAGCCGAACCCAGAATTTTTGGATGATTCGTAGTGGCAACTATGGGATACTATACTATGTGGAGGGGCTTCAGTGAGACCAGGACGGAGGCATGAAAAAGTGGGGGCAACCTGGTGGGGGGGAAACTGGAGGGGGACATTATACTGTCAGAACTCCAGGAAAGGAACTGTATACGGTGGGGGCAACTAGAGGGGGACATTGTAGAGAGACACCATCAGTCCTTCCCTTACTGTGGAGATTTTTTTCCTTTAAACACAAATTCCTCATAATCACGAGGAAAAAATTTTTACCACCTTCACGGAAATTTCTACCCTTAGTGGAGAGAGCACAGCCAAACACCTTCTATGATATGCATGAAAAGGAAAAACGAGGCCACTGTCCCTGGGTGGGACATCCGAACGCGCTGACGGATTGCGCCACAGAGACGCCGTGCCCCGCTGCTGTAACCGTGAGGTCCATCATGTTAAGGGCATCTTTCTCAGATGACCTTCCGAACAGCAAAATGGAAAAAGAAAAGAAAAAAAAGCTGCGGGCCCCCAATCGTCAACAAAAGGCTTGGCCGCTAAACTCCACCATGGACGGCAACACAGAGTCCGCCTCCCCGTTAGCGGCTTTATTATATACATTTATACTCCTATTTCTTGACCTTCTGACACCTTCATCTCTTCTTCTCCTTATCATTGTACCTGCCATTAAAAGCCAGAGACTGCACAGACCTGGCACTGCTTGTATAGAAGGACCCCTCCGGCACATAATGATGCTGGTGTAACCCACATCTGTGACATCATTGAAAAGGACCGAGGTGGAGCCAAGGAGAGGTAAGTACCACTGGTTTTTATGTTTCCTCACCTCCCATGGGCCTCCAATCATTATACTCTGGGGTCTGAAAAGAGTGAGTGCTAAGGGTACATTAAACTGTGCGGGGCATCATACTGTGCTGGGGCACTACTAGGTCATTATACTGTGTGGGGGCCACTAAGGTGGCATTATATTATGCAGGCGCACTAAAAGAGCATTTAACTGTAAGATGACACTAAAGGAGTATTTCACTCTCAGGGGGCCACTAAGGGGCATTTTACTGTATGAGGGCACTAATGGGGTATTTTTGTGTGTGAGGGTAACTATCGAGGCTTCATCAGGACTGTAGAGTAGATGAAGATATCCTTAGGTAACTGTTTGATTCTGGGTCGAAGGAACTTTTTCATTTTTTTTTATTTACTAACATTATATCATTATAAAAAAAAATTTCTAAACTTGCTTTTGGGTTTCAAACTAAATTCAAAAATTCTTTTGTTCCTTCAGAAGACCTTCACGTCTTATCATCATGATATGGGGCTTCTATTAGGGTAATTACAGCTCCTCATCACTTACTGCAGGACAGGAGACAAATAAAGGGGGGGGGGGGTATCAGTTTTCTGCAAGCGTAAAAGGTTGCCATTACAGTTGTGGTCGGTGGTAGTATTTCTTTGCAGGTGAGGACCCGGTGTGACGACATTGACTGGTAAGGCCTGAGTTGAACGTTTGAGAAGCGCTGTACATGGTACATGGGGGATCCCTAAAAATAATTCTTAAGAACTACAGTCCCTCCAACCTGAAGAGAAGGACCTCCAAGGTTCTAGTCTCTGGAGTATGGCCAGTGCCATGAGGAACACATGAATGGGAGATTAAGGAGTTAAAAGCATGGCTTAAAGGCAATGTACACCTTAATTTATATATATTTGGAGGTGTCATGGAAGGGTTCTTCCTCAATAATCACATGAATCAACAGATCGAGAAAGGATGGAGCAGTCCAACAATTTTATTCCAAAAACGAGGACATATAAAGTAGCCTGCCTCCCAGGAACAAAACACAGTCCATATCCTCAGCAGTCTGTAACCAAAAACAGTCCCCTAGAAGGACACACAGGGGACGAATCAGAGTCCACCAACTCTCCAGGCCGCTCCTCAGGGGGGTGTAGGCCACAACAATTACACCCTACCCCTATTTGTGTTTTTTTACTTATTTTCTACTTTTATTTTCAGACCTCCTACGGACCTTGAACCCTAGGGGTCTGAGCGCCCATACAATACACTGCAATACTAATGTATTGCAGTGTACAGTGAAAGCCATTCAGTTCTATTAAGCACTGCCTATGGCAACTGATCAATAGTCTCCCAGCGGTCATAGCAAATGATCACCGCCCTCCAATGACTTTCCATGGCGATGATCGTTAGAAATGATGGTGGGTGCTGGCTGTATTATACAGCCGGTATCCCCCGTGTATGGAGAGGGCTCAGCTCCTGTACATGATTTTGCATGTAGAGGTTAAGAACTGAAACTTTAGAGAATTTCATCAGGGAAAATGAAGTTGCGTTGTGACTATGATGAGCTTGGCGTCCAGAACCTCTATATTATTTGGATAGAGACTTTTTCAGGTTGCCATTGTTGAAGGTCTGACCATCCCGACAAATTGAGAGTAACATTTTGAAAAATAGAAGATTTTGAGTAGCCAATTGGTGATATTATTTTTGGACTTTCATAAATCCTTATGCCTTTTTGTTTCAATGGAAGAGAAAAAATAATAATCAAAGTGTCCTTAGTAGCACCAAGAGCTCATCCTGGACAACTTCTCTTCTCCTCCTGTCACTCTGAGCTTGCTCAGCCTGAGGCTGCGTCTTGGGTGAAGTTTATAGACATGTCTGTATCTCAGATCTGCAGGAAAACCTCTGGACGTGTTTATCGGAGACGATGGTCTGGATTGTCGGGGGTTACCAGATGGGCAGTGACTGCTGCGCTCCTCTCTGTTATACGCTCTGCTCCCACTTATGGTTGGATTCAGGATAATGATCCTGGTGATCTGTATGGAGGATTTTTCATAGAAATTCTTTTTTTTTTCTTTTAGTCTATAACTTGAAGATGTAGCTCAGAATTATTTTTGTTATAGAAAGCATAAAATATTTTCTGCGTTGGCCGGGAATCGAACCCAGGTCAACTGCTTGGAAGGCAGCTATGCTCACCACTATACCACCAACGCTTTGTATGTGGGGTCCTTCAATGAGGTCCTCTAGTGGTGATCTCTACCCCAGGAGCTGGTCACACAGGGGTTGTGGTTTTTATTAGTATTTTCTGCTATTTACAATCTTATAGTCACTTTTTTTTGGGAAAGGCGAGGTGATCCAAAGATATTAATTTGCCCAATGCAGTATTTTTTATGGCATTCACTGTACATAAAATTATTTTTTAATAGTTTTGACTTATACGCACAGCGACACCTAATATGATTGTTTATTTTTGACATGGGAAAAGTTTTTTTTTTTTAGCTTTTTATCATTTATAAAGAATGTTACACTTTTTTTTACTGTTCCTTAGGAGGACTTGAACCTGCAATCACTTGATCCCCTCTGCCCATATACAGTCATTTTTCAATGTTGCGGTATACAGCATATTATTAGGTCAAAGTCTACTACACGTCAGGACATGGCACCTCTGAAGACTTTGATTCTCCTCCCAGCTGGCATGGCAGCCCCCAAGATTCCTGGGATCTCAATGCTGCAGGCAGAAGGGGTGACAGCAGGAGCGCTACACATATGTCCTGATTGCTATTGGTCATGGCATCTAAGGGGTTAATCAGTTGGAGCATTTTCTGACTCGTGCAGTCAGTCCCTCAGGCTAGACCAGTGCAAAGTGCCCAATGCAGAGCTGCAAGGGGTTAAAACTGTGACATGCAGGTGAAAGAAGAAGCAGCCGTCGTCCCTGGGTGGGCTCGAACCACCAACCTTTCGGTTAACAGCAGAACGCGCTAACCGATTGCCCGCCACAGAGACGCCGTGCCCCAGTGTTGTAACCGTGAAGGCCATCATGTTAAGGGCATTTTTAACCGTGACATGCAGGGCTAGGAAAAAGGGTGCCAACGTCCCTGGGTGGGCTCGAACCACCAACCTTTCGGTTAACAGCCGAACGCGCTGACCGATTGCGCCACAGAGACACCGTGTCCTGTTGCTGTAACCGTGAGGTCCATCATGTTAAGGGCATCTTTCTCAGATGCCCTTCCGAACAGCAAAATGGAAAAAGAAAAGAAAAAAAGCTGCGGGCCCCCAATCGTCAACAAAAGGCTTGGCCGCTAAACTCCACCATGGATGGCAACACAGAGTCCGCCTCCCCGTTAGCGGCTTGACAGCTTTCAGTGGAGGATTTGAACTTCTCCTCCCCGCACACGGCAGCAGAGTGGCGCAGCGGAAGCGTGCTGGGCCCATAACCCAGAGGTCGATGGATCGAAACCATCCTCTGCTAAGTGCTGATTTTTTTACAGTCTCCAACATTACAATTCACTAAAAGTCTCTTGTGAATTAGGACTTGCGTTTCTGATCAGAAAATAGAGAGCAGAGCCTGAAATCTCCGGCTGCCTTTTGCTTGGGGATTATAATGTGGTCATAACCTCCTAGGTTTCTGAAGAGCCAAAGTGTCTGCACCATCCTGAGCTTCAGTTCCCTATTCTTTCCTCTGTACACATTCAGTAATTAGAAAAACATCAACACCCTGTGCTGGTCTAGAACAGTATACAGCAGCCCTGCACATACAGCATATAATTGTGTGTATATATCTCTTATCTCTTCTCTTTCTCTTATATATATCAAAATGAGTTTCTGTCTGTTCTTTATGCGCGACCAAACGACTGGACCGATCTTCACCAAATTTGGCACATAGGTACATCAGGTGTCTGGGAAGGTTTTAGACCGGGTCCCAGCTCTCTAGGATGTACCATTCCTGAGATACAGTATTCCAAAAAAATGACCTGCATTAGCTAATAGAAGCCTGAAAGTCTTTCACTCATATTCCAACTGCCATGCACACGGTCACATGTCCCTTTTCAGCCAATAAAAGCTCGCAGGCGCTTACTCTCCTCAGGCATACAGTTTTACTCCAAGTTTCCATAACAACCCAGCCATTTTTCTTCACTGCTGTAGGTCAGCTTTAAACAGGCAGGGCGCTGTGGATGACACTGTTACACAAGGTCACATACACACAGCTTTACTCCAGGTTTCCATAACAACCAATCGCAGGTTTTTAACTGATATCCAAACTGAGATACACATGATCACATCACGCTTATGGACCAATGGAAACTTGCAGGTTCTTCAGTCTTGACATACACACAGCTTTACACCAGGTTTCCATAGCAAACAAGCTATTTATGACCTGTATTAGTCAATATCAGTTCACAGGTCCTTAAATATTCAGTCATATGACGTGTATCAGCCAATATAACTTCACATTTAATTTGCCAGGTTTCCATAACAACACAGCCATAAATAGACTATACCTATACTGGACTGCCATACTGAATGTCAGCATTCTTATAAATTGAAACGTATTTAAACTACAGTCATGCAAACGTCTTACAGAATGATACCAATGCCAATTCTTACTGGGGCCACTGCTACATTTCTAACGGAAATTTGCATATACCCAGATGTTTAAAGCGGGGTCGCTTACTGCTAATACTTGCATAGTCAATATCTGCCTATATATATGATATATATCCCCCAATATATATTTCAATATCATTGCAGCCCTGCCTTAATATGAACACCTAACAACGTTGCAGTGATTGTTCCATTAACACAGGTGTGGGTGTTGCTGAGGCAGGGCTGGAGCATCAATCTGCATGATTACGTAGACTGACACCACGGGACACATCAAAAGGAGGCTGTTGGTTGCCATCATTGTTTCTACATCTGTTAACCATGCCCATCTCTAAAGAAACACATGCAGTCATCTATTGCACTGCACAAAAATGGCCTAACTGGGAAGAGTATTGCAGCAGAAAGATTGCACCTCAGCAACAATCTGTCGCATCATCAAGAACTTCAATGGAGAGAGGTTCCATTGGTGCCAAAAAGGCTCCAGGGCTCCCAAGAAAGACCAGCAAGCAGCAGGACCTCTCTGTGAATGTGTTTCAGCTGCGGGTTAGGGCAGCAGCCATTGTAGAGCTTGCTGAGGAATGGCATGCAGGCTGGTGTGAGTGCACCCGCCCGCCCTGTGATGGCGGAGCCTCTTGGGCAGGCCTGTCAGACGGAATGGGCAGCAGAGAAGCCACTTCTCTCCAGAAAGAGATCAGGGACAGACGATATTCTGCAAGGCACAGGGGTGGACTGCTGAGGACTGGGGTGGAGTATTTTCTCTGTGATCCCCGCTTCGCTGTTTGGACATCTTGGAACAGCTATTCGGAGAGAAGAGGTGAGCGCTACCACCAGACTTGCTCAGGCCAACTGTAAAGCACCTGAAACCATCATGTGCGGGGTGGCTGATCAGCGAAGGGACTCGGCACTGTGACAGTCTATGCCTGAAAACACAGCCATGAATAAAGAATGGCAGCCAGTTAATGTCCTCCGAGAGCACCTGCTCCCAACCGTCCAAGAGCAGTTTGCCGCCCAGCAATGCCGTTTCAGGATGTGGGCAGCCTTGCCAGTGTGCAAAGGTGGTAACTAAATGGCTGAGGGAACAAAACATAGACATTCATTGGGTCCATGGCCTGGAAACTCCCCAGAGCTCTTACTCCCATTGAGAACCTGTGGTCAATCACCAAGAGACGGGTGGACAAACAAAACCAACAAATTCAGACAAAATGAAAGCATTGATTCTGCAAGAATGGACTGCTATCAGCAGGATTTGGCCCAGAAGTTGATTGAGAGCTGCCAGGGAGAATTCCACGTGGACCCTGGGGAAGAAGGGTCAGCACCGCAAATATTGACTTGCTGCATTCTCAGGCTAACTGTCAGGTATAAGCTTCTGTTCTCAGTATATGATGCAATTCATTTCTGATGTCGATAAAAACATCTGCAGAAGGACAGATAAAAACCAGAGGGCAGCAGACCATGTGAAATAGAATATTTGTTCTTCTCGAAACTTTTGGCCATGCTGTATCGTATATTACGACATACAAAATAGACCAGTGCCATCCTTATGGGGCCACACACTGACAAAAAATGAAATATACCCGTGCGAAGCCTAGTCTTTCTGAATATATATACGCCCCACTGCTCTGCTAGCAAAAATAGCATTACTGCAAATACCTACTATATATAGGGACACATCAAAATGAGGCTCTTGGTTTTCACATGTTGATAAAACTGTATTTAAGCCCACCTGACAATGCGACCTCTATTATACGGCCCCTACACAAAAGAAACAGAGCCCACAAATGATACACAAAAAGTGCGGTCAGAGAGCTACAGCAGCTCCTGTAGTTTCCGGCCCTGGCTCATCACATGACTTACTGGCCATTAGGGGAAGCACAGCATGGCGGCTCTCATACCTGTGTACACAGCACTCATAGAACGCTGTGTATAGAACAATTGGGAAGACAGGGATGGGAAAAAACATCTTTGAGATGCCCAGCTGTCACTAACAGATGACTCCCCGCTTCTGCAGCTGCTCATACAGGTATGTCCTCGGAGAGATAGATGTTTACTGCCTGGATGTATACTGTATAGTCTATGGCCGGTTGGCATGTGGCTAACAAAGGGCCAAACTTTCTGCAACAACTTCCAATATTTTTAAAATATCCCAGGACCTCACCAGTCACAACGCCTCAGGCAGCAGATTGCGGAGTCATCTTGCTGGGTTCACCCAACAGTTTTGTTTGGACCTACTACGCCTAAAACTGAACTGCTATAATACTATGGGGTCTAGTCAGATGCCAGAGTATAATGAGGGAAGGCCCAGGGGAGGGGACAGACATAACACCTCACCGTGATGCATAATGACACCAATGTAACCCACGTAACTGCTGAGGCCCAATCACAGGCTTCAGCGATATATAACGTCTCTGAGACCAGAAGAGTCCTGAAGACTGTGATCAGAGCCCAGGGGAGGTGAGTAAGACTGTTTGTTAAATTTTATCACCTTCCCTGGGCGAGACTCCAGAGTATAATAAAAGTTCAGCCGAACCCAGAATTTTTGGATGATTCGTAGTGGCAACTATGGGATACTATACTATGTGGAGGGGCTTCAGTGAGACCAGGACGGAGGCATGAAAAAGTGGGGGCAACCTGGTGGGGGGGAAACTGGAGGGGGACATTATACTGTCAGAACTCCAGGAAAGGAACTGTATACGGTGGGGGCAACTAGAGGGGGACATTGTAGAGAGACACCATCAGTCCTTCCCTTACTGTGGAGATTTTTTCCTTTAAACACAAATTCCTCATAATCACGAGGAAAAAATTTTTACCACCTTCACGGAAATTTCTACCCTTAGTGGAGAGAGCACAGCCAAACACCTTCTATGATATGCATGAAAAGGAAAAACGAGGCCGCTGTCCCTGGGTGGGACATCCGAACGCACTGACGGATTGCGCCACAGAGACGCCGTGCCCCGCTGCTGTAACCGTGAGGTCCATCATGTTAAGGGCATCTTTCTCAGATGACCTTCCGAACAGCAAAATGGAAAAAGAAAAGAAAAAAAAGCTGCGGGCCCCCAATCGTCAACAAAAGGCTTGGCCGCTAAACTCCACTATGGACGGCAACACAGAGTCCGCCTCCCCGTTAGCGGCTTTATTATATACATTTATACTCCTATTTCTTGACCTTCTGACACCTTCATCTCTTCTTCTCCTTATCATTGTACCTGCCATTAAAAGCCAGAGACTGCACAGACCTGGCACTGCTTGTATAGAAGGACCCCTCCGGCACATAATGATGCTGGTGTAACCCACATCTGTGACATCATTGAAAAGGACCGAGGTGGAGCCAAGGAGAGGTAAGTACCACTGGTTTTTATGTTTCCTCACCTCCCATGGGCCTCCAATCATTATACTCTGGGGTCTGAAAAGAGTGAGTGCTAAGGGTACATTAAACTGTGCGGGGCATCATACTGTGCTGGGGCACTACTAGGTCATTATACTGTGTGGGGGCCACTAAGGTGGCATTATATTATGCAGGCGCACTAAAAGAGCATTTAACTGTAAGATGACACTAAAGGAGTATTTCACTCTCAGGGGGCCACTAAGGGGCATTTTACTGTATGAGGGCACTAATGGGGTATTTTTGTGTGTGAGGGTAACTATCGAGGCTTCATCAGGACTGTAGAGTAGATGAAGATATCCTTAGGTAACTGTTTGATTCTGGGTCGAAGGAACTTTTTCATTTTTTTTTATTTACTAACATTATATCATTATAAAAAAAAATTTCTAAACTTGCTTTTGGGTTTCAAACTAAATTCAAAAATTCTTTTGTTCCTTCAGAAGACCTTCACGTCTTATCATCATGATATGGGGCTTCTATTAGGGTAATTACAGCTCCTCATCACTTACTGCAGGACAGGAGACAAATAAAGGGGGGGGGGGTATCAGTTTTCTGCAAGCGTAAAAGGTTGCCATTACAGTTGTGGTCGGTGGTAGTATTTCTTTGCAGGTGAGGACCCGGTGTGACGACATTGACTGGTAAGGCCTGAGTTGAACGTTTGAGAAGCGCTGTACATGGTACATGGGGGATCCCTAAAAATAATTCTTAAGAACTACAGTCCCTCCAACCTGAAGAGAAGGACCTCCAAGGTTCTAGTCTCTGGAGTATGGCCAGTGCCATGAGGAACACATGAATGGGAGATTAAGGAGTTAAAAGCATGGCTTAAAGGCAATGTACACCTTAATTTATATATATTTGGAGGTGTCATGGAAGGGTTCTTCCTCAATAATCACATGAATCAACAGATCGAGAAAGGATGGAGCAGTCCAACAATTTTATTCCAAAAACGAGGACATATAAAGTAGCCTGCCTCCCAGGAACAAAACACAGTCCATATCCTCAGCAGTCTGTAACCAAAAACAGTCCCCTAGAAGGACACACAGGGGACGAATCAGAGTCCACCAACTCTCCAGGCCGCTCCTCAGGGGGGTGTAGGCCACAACAATTACACCCTACCCCTATTTGTGTTTTTTTACTTATTTTCTACTTTTATTTTCAGACCTCCCACGGACCTTGAACCCTAGGGGTCTGAGCGCCCATACAATACACTGCAATACTAATGTATTGCAGTGTACAGTGAAAGCCATTCAGTTCTATTAAGCACTGCCTATGGCAACTGATCAATAGTCTCCCAGCGGTCATAGCAAATGATCACCGCCCTCCAATGACTTTCCATGGCGATGATCGTTAGAAATGATGGTGGGTGCTGGCTGTATTATACAGCCGGTATCCCCCGTGTATGGAGAGGGCTCAGCTCCTGTACATGATTTTGCATGTAGAGGTTAAGAACTGAAACTTTAGAGAATTTCATCAGGGAAAATGAAGTTGCGTTGTGACTATGATGAGCTTGGCGTCCAGAACCTCTATATTATTTGGATAGAGACTTTTTCAGGTTGCCATTGTTGAAGGTCTGACCATCCCGACAAATTGAGAGTAACATTTTGAAAAATAGAAGATTTTGAGTAGCCAATTGGTGATATTATTTTTGGACTTTCATAAATCCTTATGCCTTTTTGTTTCAATGGAAGAGAAAAAATAATAATCAAAGTGTCCTTAGTAGCACCAAGAGCTCATCCTGGACAACTTCTCTTCTCCTCCTGTCACTCTGAGCTTGCTCAGCCTGAGGCTGCGTCTTGGGTGAAGTTTATAGACATGTCTGTATCTCAGATCTGCAGGAAAACCTCTGGACGTGTTTATCGGAGACGATGGTCTGGATTGTCGGGGGTTACCAGATGGGCAGTGACTGCTGCGCTCCTCTCTGTTATACGCTCTGCTCCCACTTATGGTTGGATTCAGGATAATGATCCTGGTGATCTGTATGGAGGATTTTTCATAGAAATTCTTTTTTTTTTCTTTTAGTCTATAACTTGAAGATGTAGCTCAGAATTATTTTTGTTATAGAAAGCATAAAATATTTTCTGCGTTGGCCGGGAATCGAACCCAGGTCAACTGCTTGGAAGGCAGCTATGCTCACCACATATACCACCAACGCTTTGTATGTGGGGTCCTTCAATGAGGTCCTCTAGTGGTGATCTCTACCCCAGGAGCTGGTCACACAGGGGTTGTGGTTTTTATTAGTATTTTCTGCTATTTACAATCTTATAGTCACTTTTTTTTTGGGAAAGGCGAGGTGATCCAAAGATATTAATTTGCCCAATGCAGTATTTTTTATGGCATTCACTGTACATAAAATTATTTTTTAATAGTTTTGACTTATACGCACAGCGACACCTAATATGATTGTTTATTTTTGACATGCGGAAAAGTTTTTTTTTTTTAGCTTTTTATCATTTATAAAGAATGTTACACTTTTTTTTACTGTTCCTTAGGAGGACTTGAACCTGCAATCACTTGATCCCCTCTGCCCATATACAGTCATTTTCAATGTTGCGGTATACAGCATATTATTAGGTCAAAGTCTACTACACGCAGGACATGGCACCTCTGAAGACTTTGATTCTCCTCCCAGCTGGCATGGCAGCCCCCAAGATTCCTGGGATCTCAATGCTGCAGGCAGAAGGGGTGACAGCAGGAGCGCTACACATATGTCCTGATTGCTATTGGTCATGGCATCTAAGGGGTTAATCAGTTGGAGCATTTTCTGACTCGTGCAGTCAGTCCCTCAGGCTAGACCAGTGCAAAGTGCCCAATGCAGAGCTGCAAGGGGTTAAAACTGTGACATGCAGGTGAAAGAAAAAGCAGCCGCGTCCCTGGGTGGGCTCGAACCACCAACCTTTCGGTAACAGCAGAACGCGCAACCGATTGCCGCCACAGAGACGCCGTGCCCCAGTGTTGTAACCGGAAGGCCACATGTTAAGGGCATTTTTAACCGTGACATGCAGGGCTAGGAAAAAGGGTGCCAACGTCCCTGGGTGGGCTCGAACCACCAACCTTTCGGTTAACAGCCGAACGCGCTGACCGATTGCGCCACAGAGACACCGTGTCCTGTTGCTGTAACCGTGAGGTCCATCATGTTAAGGGCATCTTTCTCAGATGCCCTTCCGAACAGCAAAATGGAAAAAGAAAAGAAAAAAAAGCTGCGGGCCCCCAATCGTCAACAAAAGGCTTGGCCGCTAAACTCCACCATGGATGGCAACACAGAGTCCGCCTCCCCGTTAGCGGCTTGACAGCTTTCAGTGGAGGATTTGAACTTCTCCTCACACGACAGCAGAGTGGCGCAGCGGAAGCGTGCTGGGCCCATAACCCAGAGGTCGATGGATCGAAACCATCCTCTGCTAAGTGCTGATTTTTTTTTTACAGTCTCCAACATTACAATTCACTAAAAGTCTCTTGTGAATTAGGACTTGCGTTTCTGATCAGAAAATAGAGAGCAGAGCCTGAAATCTCCGGCTGCCTTTTGCTTGGGGATTATAATGTGGTCATAACCTCCTAGGTTTCTGAAGAGCCAAAGTGTCTGCACCATCCTGAGCTTCAGTTCCCTATTCTTTCCTCTGTACACATTCAGTAATTAGAAAAACATCAACACCCTGTGCTGGTCTAGAACAGTATACAGCAGCCCTGCACATACAGCATATAATTGTGTGTATATATCTCTTATCTCTTCTCTTTCTCTTATATATATCAAAATGAGTTTCTGTCCGTCTGTTCTTTATGCGCGACCAAACGACTGGACCGATCTTCACCAAATTTGGCACATAGGTACATCAGGTGTCTGGGAAGGTTTTAGACCGGGTCCCAGCTCTCTAGGATGTACCATTCCTGAGATACAGTATTCCAAAAAAATGACCTGCATTAGCTAATAGAAGCCTGAAAGTCTTTCACTCATATTCCAACTGCCATGCACACGGTCACATGTCCCTTTTCAGCCAATAACAAGCTCGCAGGCGCTTACTCTCCTCAGGCATACAGTTTTACTCCAAGTTTCCATAACAACCCAGCCATTTTTCTTCACTGCTGTAGGTCAGCTTTAAACAGGCAGGGCGCTGTGGATGACACTGTTACACAAGGTCACATACACACAGCTTTACTCCAGGTTTCCATAACAACCAATCGCAGGTTTTTAACTGATATCCAAACTGAGATACACATGATCACATCACGCTTATGGACCAATGGAAACTTGCAGGTTCTTCAGTCTTGACATACACACAGCTTTACACCAGGTTTCCATAGCAAACAAGCTATTTATGACCTGTATTAGTCAATATCAGTTCACAGGTCCTTAAATATTCAGTCATATGACGTGTATCAGCCAATATAACTTCACATTTAATTTGCCAGGTTTCCATAACAACACAGCCATAAATAGACTATACCTATACTGGACTGCCATACTGAATGTCAGCATTCTTATAAATTGAAACGTATTTAAACTACATATAAACGACATACAAAATAGACCAGTGCCAATTCTTATGGGGCCACTACACTAACAAAAAATGAAATATACCCGTGCGAAGCCGGGTCCTTCTGCTAATATATATATATATAATATATATATATATATATATATATATACACACTACCTTTCAAAAGTTTAGGGTCACTTACAAATTTCCTTATTTTTGAAAGCAAGGCACAGTTTTTTTCAATGAAGATAACATTAAATGAATCAGAAATACACTCTATACATTGTTAATGTGGTAAATGACTATTCTAGCTGCAAACGTCTGGTTTTTAATGTAATATCTACATAGATGTATAGAGGCCATTTCCAGCAACCATCACTCCAGTGTTCTAATGGTACATTGTGTTTGCTAACTGTGTAAGAAGGCTAATGGATGTTTAGAAAACCCTTGTGCAAGTATGTTAGCACAGCTGAAAAAAGTTTTGCTGGTTAGAGAAGCTATAAAACTGACCTTCCTTTGAGCTAGTTGAGAATCTGGAGCATTACATTTGTTGGTTCGATTAAACTCTCAAAATGGCCAGAAAAAGAGAACTTTCATGTGAAACTCGACAGTCTATTCTTGTTCTTAGAAATGAAGGCTATTCCATGCGAGAAATTGCCAAGAAACGGAAGATTTCCTACAACGGTGTGTACTACTCCCTTCAGAGGACAGCACAAACAGGCTCTAACCAGAGTAGAAAGAGAAGTGGGAGGCCGCGCTGCACAACTGAGCAACAAGACAAGTCCATTAGAGTCTCTAGTGTGAGAAATCGACGCCTCACAGGTCCTCAACTGGCAGCTTCATTAAATAGTTCCTGCAAAACGCCAGTGTCAACGTCTACAGTGAAGAGGTGACTCAGGGATGCTGGCCTTCAGGGCAGAGCGGCCAAGAAAAAGCCATATCTGAGACTGGCTAATAAAAGGAAAAGATTAATATGGGCAAAAGAACACAGACATTGGACAGAGGAAGATTGGAAAAAAGTGTTGTGGACAGATGAATCAAAGTTTGAGGTGTTTGGATCACACAGAAGAACATTTGTGAGACGCAGAACAACTGAAAAGATGCTGGAAGACGCCTGACGCCATCTGTCAGCATGGTGGAGGGAATGGGATGGTCTGGGGTTGCTTTGGTGCTGGTAAAGTGGGAGATTTGTACAAGGTAAAAGGGATTGTGAATAAGGAAGGCTATCACTCCATTGTGTAACGCCATGCCATACCCTGTGGACAGCGCTTGATTGGAGCCAATTTCATCCTACAACAGGACAATGACCCAAAGCACCTCCAAATTATACAAGAACTATTTAGGGAAGAAGCAGCAGCTGGTATTCTATCTGTAATGGAGTGGCCAGCGCAGTCACCACATCTCAACCCCATTGAGCTGTTGTGGGAGAAGCTTGACCATATGGGACGCAAAAAGTGCCCATCAAGCCAATCCAACTTGTGGGAGGGGTTTCTGGAAGCATGGCGGGAAATGTCTCCAGATTACCTCAGCAAATTAACAGCTAGAATGCCAAAGGTCTGCAATGCTGGAATTACTGCAAATGGAGCATTCTTTGACGAAAGCAAAATCTGAAGGAGAAAATTATTATTTTAAATAAAAATCATTATTTCTAACCTTGTCAATGTCTTGACTATATTTTCTATTCATTTTGCAACTCATTTGATAAATAAAAGTGTGAGATTCATGGAAAACACAAAATTGTCTGGGTGACCCCGAACTTTTAAACAATAGTGTATATATATATATATATATATATATATATATATATATATAAACACAAAACGTTGCCCCACTGCTCTGCTAGCACCAACATCATTACTGCAAATACCTACTATATATAGGGACACATCAAAATGAGGTTCTTGGTTTTCACATGTTAATAAAACTGTATTTAAGCCCATCTGACAATGTGACCTCTATTATACGGCCCCTACACAGAAGAAACAGAGCCTGCAAATGATACACAAAAAGAGCGGTCAGAGAGATAAGAGGAGAACCAGGAGAGAGCAGTGTCTGTGAGGCAGATTCCGGCCCTGCTACCTCTTGTGTCACCCCCTCTACGTCATAGATTGTAAGCTCTTGTGTCACCTCCTCTACCTCATAGATTGTAAGCTCTTGTGTCACCCCCTCTACCTCATAGATTGTAAGCTCTTGTGTCACCTCCTCTACCTCATAGATTGTAAGCTCTTGTGTCACCTCCTCTACCTCATAGATTGTAAGCTCTTGTGTCACCCCTCTACCTCATAGATTGTAAGCTCTTGTGTCACCTCCTCTACCTCATAGATTGTAAGCTCTTGTGTCACCCCTCTACCTCATAGATTGTAAGCTCTTGTGTCACCTCCTCTACCTCATAGATTGTAAGCTCTTGTGTCACCTCCTCTACCTCATAGATTGTAAGCTCTTGTGTCACCTCTACCTCATAGATTGTAAGCTCTTGTGTCACCCCCTCTACCTCATAGATTGTAAGCTCTTGTGTCACCTCCTCTACCTCATAGATTGTAAGCTCTTGTGTCACCTCCTCTACCTCATAGATTGTAAGCTCTTGTGTCACCTCCTCTACCTCATAGATTGTAAGCTCTTGTGTCACCCTCTACCTCATAGATTGTAAGCTCTTGTGTCACCTCCTCTACCTCGTTGATTGTAAGTTTTTGTGTCACCTCCTCTTCCTAGTTTATTATATGTTTTTTCGCCCCCCCCTCTTCCTTGTGTGTGAGCTCTTGTGTCCCCCCCCCCCCCTCATTAGAAGTGGTCCCCCCCCACGATTGTAAACTCTTGTGTCACCTCCTCTACCTCATAGATTGTAAGCTCTTGTGTCACCTCCTCTACCTCATAGATTGTAAACTCTTGTGTCACCTCCTCTACCTCATAGATTGTAAGCTCTTGTGTCACCTCCTCTACCTCATAGATTGTAAGCTCTTGTGTCACCTCCTCTACCTCATAGATTGTAAGCTCTTGTGTCACCTCCTCTACCTCATAGATTGTAAGCTCTTGTGTCACCTCCTCTACCTCATAGATTGTAAGCTCTTGTGTCACCTCCTCTACCTCATAGATTGTAAGCTCTTGTGTCACCTCCTCTACCTCATAGATTGTAAGCTCTTGTGTCACCCCTCTACCTCATAGATTGTAAGCTCTTGTGTCACCCCTCTACCTCATAGATTGTAAGCTCTTGTGTCACCTCTACCTCATAGATTGTAAGCTCTTGTGTCACCCACCTCATAGATTGTAAGCTCTTGTGTCACCCCTCTACCTCATAGATTGTAAGCTCTTGTGTCACCTCCTCTACCTCATAGATTGTAAGCTCTTGTGTCACCTCCTCTACCTCATAGATTGTAAGCTCTTGTGTCACCTCCTCTACCTCATAGATTGTAAGCTCTTGTGTCACCTCCTCTACCTCATAGATTGTAAGCTCTTGTGTCACCTCCTCTACCTCATAGATTGTAAGCTCTTGTGTCACCTCCTCTACCTCATAGATTGTAAGCTCTTGTGTCACCTCCTCTACCTCATAGATTGTAAGCTCTTGTGTCACCCCTCTACCTCATAGATTGTAAGCTCTTGTGTCACCTCCTCTACCTCATAGATTGTAAGCTCTTGTGTCACCTCCTCTACCTCATAGATTGTAAGCTCTTGTGTCACCTCCTCTACCTCATAGATTGTAAGCTCTTGTGTCACCTCCTCTACCTCATAGATTGTAAGCTCTTGTGTCACCCCTCTACCTCATAGATTGTAAGCTCTTGTGTCACCCCTCTACCTCATAGATTGTAAGCTCTTGTGTCACCTCCTCTACCTCATAGATTGTAAGCTCTTGTGTCACCTCCTCTACCTCATAGATTGTAAGCTCTTGTGTCACCTCCTCTACCTCATAGATTGTAAGCTCTTGTGTCACCTCCTCTACCTCATAGATTGTAAGCTCTTGTGTCACCTCTCCTCAAGTGTAGCCTGCACCCCCCCTCATAGATTGTAAGCTCTTGTGTCACCTCCTCTACCTCATAGATTGTAAGCTCTTGTGTCACCTCCTCTACCTCATAGATTGTAAGCTCTTGTGTCACCTCTACCTCATAGATTGTAAGCTCTGTGTCACCCCACCTCGATTGTAAGTCTTGTGTCACCCCTCTACCTCATAGATTGTAAGCTCTTGTGTCACCTCCTCTACCTCATAGATTGTAAGCTCTTGTGTCACCTCCTCTACCTCATAGATTGTAAGCTCTTGTGTCACCCCTCTACCTCATAGATTGTAAGCTCTTGTGTCACCTCCTCTACCTCATAGATTGTAAGCTCTTGTGTCACCTCTACCTCATAGATTGTAAGCTCTTGTGTCACCTCCTCTACCTCATAGATTGTAAGCTCTTGTGTCACCTCCTCTACCTCATAGATTGTAAGCTCTTGTGTCACCTCTACCTCATAGATTGTAAGCTCTTGTGTCACCTCCTCTACCTCATAGATTGTAAGCTCTTGTGTCACCTCCTCTACCTCATAGATTGTAAGCTCTTGTGTCACCTCCTCTACCTCATAGATTGTAAGCTCTTGTGTCACCTCCTCTACCTCATAGATTGTAAGCTCTTGTGTCACCTCCTCTACCTCATAGATTGTAAGCTCTTGTGTCACCCCTCTACCTCATAGATTGTAAGCTCTTGTGTCACCTCCTCTACCTCATAGATTGTAAGCTCTTGTGTCACCTCTACCTCATAGATTGTAAGCTCTTGTGTCACCTCCTCTACCTCATAGATTGTAAGCTCTTGTGTCACCTCCTCTACCTCATAGATTGTAAGCTCTTGTGTCACCCCTCTACCTCATAGATTGTAAGCTCTTGTGTCACCTCCTCTACCTCATAGATTGTAAGCTCTTGTGTCACCCCTCTACCTCATAGATTGTAAGCTCTTGTGTCACCTCCTCTACCTCATAGATTGTAAGCTCTTGTGTCACCTCCTCTACCTCATAGATTGTAAGCTCTTGTGTCACCTCCTCTACCTCATAGATTGTAAGCTCTTGTGTCACCTCCTCTACCTCATAGATTGTAAGCTCTTGTGTCACCTCCTCTACCTCATAGATTGTAAGCTCTTGTGTCACCTCCTCTACCTCATAGATTGTAAGCTCTTGTGTCACCTCCTCTACCTCATAGATTGTAAGCTCTTGTGTCACCTCTACCTCATAGATTGTAAGCTCTTGTGTCACCTCCTCTACCTCATAGATTGTAAGCTCTTGTGTCACCCCTCTACCTCATAGATTGTAAGCTCTTGTGTCACCCCTCTACCTCATAGATTGTAAGCTCTTGTGTCACCTCCTCTACCTCATAGATTGTAAGCTCTTGTGTCACCTCCTCTACCTCATAGATTGTAAGCTCTTGTGTCACCTCCTCTACCTCATAGATTGTAAGCTCTTGTTTCACCTCCTCTACCTCATAGATTGTAAGCTCTTGTGTCACCTCTACCTCATAGATTGTAAGCTCTTGTGTCACCTCCTCTACCTCATAGATTGTAAGCTCTTGTGTCACCCCCTCTACCTCATAGATTGTAAGCTCTTGTGTCACCTCTACCTCATAGATTGTAAGCTCTTGTGTCACCTCCTCTACCTCATAGATTGTAAGCTCTTGTGTCACCCTCTACCTCATAGATTGTAAGCTCTTGTGTCACCTCCTCTACCTCATAGATTGTAAGCTCTTGTGTCACCCTCTACCTCATAGATTGTAAGCTCTTGTGTCACCTCCTCTACCTCATAGATTGTAAGCTCTTGTGTCACCTCCTCTACCTCATAGATTGTAAGCTCTTGTGTCACCTCCTCTACCTCATAGATTGTAAGCTCTTGTGTCACCTCCTCTACCTCATAGATTGTAAGCTCTTGTGTCACCTCTACCTCATAGATTGTAAGCTCTTGTGTCACCTCCTCTACCTCATAGATTGTAAGCTCTTGTGTCACCCCCTCTACCACATAGATTGTAAGCTCTTGTGTCACCTCCTCTACCTCATAGATTGTAAGCTCTTGTGTCACCCCTCTACCTCATAGATTGTAAGCTCTTGTGTCACCTCCTCTACCTCATAGATTGTAAGCTCTTGTGTCACCTCCTCTACCTCATAGATTGTAAGCTCTTGTGTCACCTCCTCTACCTCATAGATTGTAAACTCTTGTGTCACCTCCTCTACCTCATAGATTGTAAGCTCTTGTGTCACCTCCTCTACCTCATAGATTGTAAGCTCTTGTGTCACCTCCTCTACCTCATAGATTGTAAGCTCTTGTGTCACCTCCTCTACCTCATAGATTGTAAGCTCTTGTGTCACCTCCTCTACCTCATAGATTGTAAGCTCTTGTGTCACCTCTACCTCATAGATTGTAAGCTTTTGTGTCACCTCCTCTACCTCATAGATTGTAAGCTCTGTGTCACCTCTACCTCATAGATTGTAAGCTCTTGTGTCACCTCCTCTACCTCATAGATTGTAAGCTCTTGTGTCACCTCTACCTCATAGATTGTAAGCTCTTGTGTCACCTCTACCTCATAGATTGTAAGCTCTTGTGTCACCTCCTCTAACTCATGGATTGTAAGCTCTTGTGTCACCTCCTCTACCTCATAGATTGTAAGCTCTTGTGTCACCTCCTCTACCTCATAGATTGTAAACTCTTGTGTCACCTCCTCTACCTCATAGATTGTAAGCTCTTGTGTCACCTCTACCTCATAGATTGTAAGCTCTTGTGTCACCTCTACCTCATAGATTGTAAGCTCTTGTGTCACCTCCTCTACCTCATAGATTGTAAGCTCTTGTGTCACCTCCTCTAACTCATAGATTGTAAGCTCTTGTGTCACCCCCTCTACCTCATAGATTGTAAGCTCTTGTGTCACCTCTACCTCATAGATTGTAAGCTCTTGTGTCACCTCCTCTACCTCATAGATTGTAAGCTCTTGTGTCACCTCCTCTACCTCATAGATTGTAAGCTCTTGTGTCACCTCTACCTCATAGATTGTAAGCTCTTGTGTCACCTCCTCTACCTCATAGATTGTAAGATCTTGTGTCACCCCCTCTACCTCATAGATTGTAAGCTCTTGTGTCACCTCCTCTACCTCATAGATTGTAAGCTCTTGTGTCACCTCTACCTCATAGATTGTAAGCTCTTGTGTCACCTCCTCTACCTCATAGATTGTAAGCTCTTGTGTCACCTCCTCTACCTCATAGATTGTAAGCTCTTGTGTCACCTCCTCTACCTCATAGATTGTAAACTCTTGTGTCACCTCCTCTACCTCATAGATTGTAAGCTCTTGTGTCACCTTCTCTACCTCATAGATTGTAAGCTCTTGTGTCACCTCCTCTACCTCATAGATTGTAAGCTCTTGTGTCACCTCCTCTACCTCATAGATTGTAAGCTCTTGTGTCACCTCTACCTCATAGATTGTAAGCTCTTGTGTCACCTCCTCTACCTCATAGATTGTAAGCTCGTGTCACCTCTACCTCATAGATTGTAAGCTCTTGTGTCACCTCTACCTCATAGATTGTAAGCTCTTGTGTCACCTCTACCTCATAGATTGTAAGCTCTTGTGTCACCTCCTCTAACTCATAGATTGTAAGCTCTTGTGTCACCTCCTCTACCTCATAGATTGTAAGCTCTTGTGTCACCTCCTCTACCTCATAGATTGTAAGCTCTTGTGTCACCTCCTCTACCTCATAGATTGTAAGCTCTTGTGTCACCTCCTCTACCTCATAGATTGTAAGCTCTTGTGTCACCCCCTCTACCTCATAGATTGTAAGCTCTTGTGTCACCTCCTCTACCTCATAGATTGTAAGCTCTTGTGTCACCTCCTCTACCTTATAGATTGTAAGCTCTTGTGTCACCTCCTCTACCTCATAGAGTGTAAGCTCTTGTGTCACCTCCTCTACCTCATAGATTGTAAGCTCTTGTGTCACCTCTACCTCATAGATTGTAAGCTCTTGTGTCACCTCCTCTACCTCATAGATTGTAAGCTCTTGTGTCACCTTCTCTACCTCATAGATTGTAAGCTCTTGTGTCACCCCTCTACCTCATAGATTGTAAGCTCTTGTGTCACCTCCTCTACCTCATAGATTGTAAGCTCTTGTGTCACCTCCTCTACCTCATAGATTGTAAGCTCTTGTGTCACCTCCTCTACCTCATAGATTGTAAGCTCTTGTGTCACCTCCTCTACCTCATAGATTGTAAGCTCTTGTGTCACCTCCTCTACCTCATAGATTGTAAGCTCTTGTGTCACCTCCTCTACCTCATAGATTGTAAGCTCTTGTGTCACCTCCTCTACCTCATAGATTGTAAGCTCTTGTGTCACCTCTACCTCATAGATTGTAAGCTCTTGTGTCACCTCCTCTACCTCATAGATTGTAAGCTCTTGTGTCACCTTCTCTACCTCATAGATTGTAAGCTCTTGTGTCACCTCCTCTACCTCATAGATTGTAAGCTCTTGTGTCACCTCCTCTACCTCATAGATTGTAAGCTCCTGTGTCACCTCCTCTACCTCATAGATTGTAAGCTCTTGTGTCACCTCCTCTACCTCATAGATTGTAAGCTCTTGTGTCACCCCCTCTACCTCATAGATTGTAAGCTCCTGTGTCACCTCCTCTACCTCATAGATTGTAAGCTCTTGTGAGCAGGGCCCTCAGTCCCATTGTGTGAATTGATTATTTCTTTATAATTTATCTTTTTTGTCTGTACTTGAACCCTACAAATTGTACAGTGCTGTAGAATATGTTGGCGCTATATAAATAACATGCATTATTATTATTATTATTACAGCCCTAGCCTAAACTGCACTGTGTGAATGCACCTTTAAAGGTGTACCTTCTTATACAACCCACCCAGGACATTCCAAAATGAATCTTTCAACCCCCCCTTTACAGCAAATTGACCTGTTTGAAAAAAACTGAACACCCCCCTGCACATTGACCATCCCCCCTCCCCCTTACAGAAAACTGACCCTCCTCTTTGCAGCACATCAACCATCCCCTCTCAAGGTAAAATTTCCTCTACATTTAGTGATATGTTTTACAGCAATTTCATGGCCATAGGCAGCAATAGACTGGAGCCGACTCACTGAGGTCTATGGGAGGTCAGGGAGGGGGAGGAGATAAGCCGTGACATCATCTATTGTCAGTAGTGATGTAATGATGGCTCACAATAGGTGTTATCTATTAGAATTTCTATTGTGATCTTGGAGAGAAAACTACATAGATATTAATAAGGAAATAAAAATAAAATCATCAACAATTCTTAAAATATCTCATGAAAACTTGGTGGTGAGTCAAGAGCCAAAACAGAACGTATAGGCAAGGGGGATTATCTCAAATGGTAGAGCGCTCGCTTAGCATGGGAGAGGTAGCGGGAGCGATTCCCGCATCTTCCAATATATTTGCTAGGTCTCCTTTTTTTTTTGCACATTTTTCATTCTTTTTTTAATTGTTTTATTGTTTTATTCTTTTATTTGTTACGCTCTTACAGCAACAGATATGGCTACAGGTAAATGGATGGCGGCCGAGGGTAACAGCCTGTTCAATAACACATTTTTTTTTTTTTCAATGAAAGGGGTACACCACATATAACAGAGGACCCGGCTGTGACCCCTGGGGTACACCACATATAACAGAGAGCCCGGCTGTGACCCCTGGGGTACACCACAAATACCAGAGGACCCAGCACTGATCCCAGGGGTACACCACATATACCAGAGGATCCGGCACTGACCCCTGGGGTACACCACATATACCAGAGGATCCGGCACTGACCCCTGGGGTACACCACATATACCAGAGGACCCAGCACTGATCCCTGGGGTACACCACATATACCAGAGGAGCCAGCACTGACCCCTGGGGTACACCACATATACCAGAGGACCCAGCACTGATCCCTGGGGTACACCACATATACGAGAGGAGCCAGCACTGACCCCTGGGGTACACCACATATAACAGAGGACCCGGCTGTGACCCCTGGGGTACACCACATATAACAGAGAGCCCGGCTGTGACCCCTGGGGTACACCACATATACCAGAGGACCCAGCACTGATCCCTGGGGTACACCACATATACCAGAGGACCCGGCACTGACCCCTGGGGTACACCACATATACCAGAGGATCCGGCACTGACCCCTGGGGTACACCACATATACCAGAGGACCCGGCACTGACCCCTGGGGTACACCACATATACCAGAGGACCCAGCACTGATCCCTGGGGTACACCACATATACCAGAGGACCCAGCACTGACCCCTGGGGTACACCACATATACCAGAGGACCCAGCACTGATCCCTGGGGTACACCACATATACGAGAGGAGCCAGCACTGACCCCTGGGGTACACCACATATACGAGAGGAGCCAGCACTGACCCCTGGGGTACACCACATATACCAGAGGAGCCAGCACTGACCCCTGGGTTACACCACATATACCAGAGGACCCAGCACTGATCCCTGGGGTACACCACATATAACAGAGGGCCCGGAACTGACCCCTGGGGTACACCACATATACCAGAGGACCCAGCACTGACCCCTGGGGTACACCACATATACCAGAGGACCCAGCACTGATCCCTGGGGTACACCACATATACCAGAGGATCCGGCACTGACCCCTGGGGTACACCACATATACCAGAGGACCCAGCACTGATCCCTGGGGTACACCACATATACCAGAGGAGCCAGCACTGACCCCTGGGGTACACCACATATACCAGAGGACCCAGCACTGATCCCTGGGGTACACCACATACACCAGAGGACCCAGCACTGACCCCTGGGGTACACCACATATAACAGAGGACCCGGCTGTGACCCCTGGGGTACACCACATATACCAGAGGGCCCAGCACTGACCCCTGGGGTACACCACATATACCAGAGGGGCCAGCACTGACCCCTGGGGTACACCACATATACCAGAGGACCCAGCACTGACCCCTGGGGTACACCACATATACCAGAGGACCCAGCACTGACCCCTGGGGTACACCACATATAACAGAGGACCCGGCTGTGACCCCTGGGGTACACCACATATACCAGAGGGCCCAGCACTGATCCCTGGGGTACACCACATATACCAGAGGGCCCGGCACTGACCCCCTGGGGTACACCACATATACCAGAGGACCCAGCACTGACCCCTGGGGTACACCACATATACCAGAGGACCCAGCACTGACCCCTGGGGTACACCACATATACCAGAGGATCCGGCACTGACCCCTGGGGTACACCACATATACCAGAGGACCCAGCACTGACCCCTGGGGTACACCACATATACCAGAGGACCCAGCACTGACCCCTGGGGTACACCACATATACCAGAGGACCCAGCACTGATCCCTGGGGTACACCACATATACCAGAGGACCCAGCACTGACCCCTGGGGTACACCACATATACCAGAGGACCCAGCTGTGACCCCTGGGGTACACCACATATACCAGAGGGGCCGGCACTGACCCCTGGGGTACACCACATATACCAGAGGACCCAGCACTGATCCCTGGGGTACACCACATATACCAGAGGACCCAGCACTGATCCCTGGGGTACACCACATATACCAGAGGACCCAGCACTGACCCCTGGGGTACACCACATATACCAGAGGACCGGCAGCACATATACCAGGGACCCACACTGACCCCTGGGGTACACCACATATACCAGAGGACCCAGCACTGATCCCTGGGGTACACCACATACACCAGAGGACCCAGCACTGACCCCTGGGGTACACCACATATAACAGAGGACCCGGCTGTGACCCCTGGGGTACACCACATATAACAGAGGGCCCGGCACTGATCCCTGGGGTACACCACATATACCAGAGGGCCCAGCACTGACCCCTGGGGTACACCACATATACCAGAGGACCCAGCACTGACCCCTGGGGTACACCACATATACCAGAGGAGCCACACTGACCCCGGGGCACCACAAAGGGGGCACTGACCCCTGGGGTACACCACATATACCAGAGGACCCAGCACTGACCCCTGGGGTACACCACATATACCAGAGGACCCAGCACTGATCCCTGGGGTACACCACATATACCAGAGGACCCAGCACTGACCCCTGGGGTACACCACATATACCAGAGGACCCGGCACTGACCCCTGGGGTACACCACATATACCAGAGGGCCCGGCACTGACCCCTGGGGTACACCACATATACCAGAGGGCCCGGCACTGACCCCTGGGGTACACCACATATACCAGAGGGCCCAGCACTGACCCCTGGGGTACACCACATATACCAGAGGGCCCAGCACTGACCCCTGGGGTACACCACATATACCAGAGGACCCAGCACTGACCCCTGGGGTACACCCAGACCCGGGACCAACCACATATACCAGAGGACCCAGCACTGACCCCTGGGGTACACCACATATACCAGAGGAGGCAGCACTGACCCCTGGAGTACACCACATATACCAGAGGACCCAGCACTGATCCCTGGGGTACACCACATACACCAGAGGACCCAGCACTGACCCCTGGGGTACACCACATATAACAGAGGACCCGGCTGTGACCCCTGGGTACACCACATATAACAGAGGGCCCGGAACTGATCCCTGGGGTACACCACATATAACAGAGGGCCCGGAACTGACCCCTGGGGTACACCACATATACCAGAGGACCCAGCACTGATCCCTGGGGTACACCACATATACGAGAGGAGCCAGCACTGACCCCTGGGGTACACCACATATAACAGAGGACCCAGCACTGACCCCTGGGGTACACCACATATAACAGGGGGCCCGGCTGTGACCCCTGGGGTACACCACATATACCAGAGGACCCAGCACTGATCCCTGGGGTACACCACATATACCAGAGGACCCAGCACTGACTCCTGGGGTACACCACATATAACAGAGGGCCCGGCTGTGACCCCTGGGGTACACCACATATACCAGAGGATCCGGCACTGACCCCTGGGGTACACCACATATACCAGAGGACCCAGCACTGATCCCTGGGGTAAACCACATATACCAGAGGAGCCAGCACTGACCCCTGGGGTACACCACATATACCAGAGGACCCAGCACTGATCCCTGGGGTACACCACATATACCAGAGGACCCAGCACTGACCCCTGGGGTACACCACATATAACAGAGGACCCGGCTGTGACCCCTGGGGTACACCACATGTAACAGAGGGCCCGGAACTGACCCCTGGGGTACACCACATATAACAGAGGGCCCGGAACTGACCCCTGGGGTACACCACATATACCAGAGGACCCAGCACTGATCCCTGGAGTACACCACATATACCAGAGGACCCAGCACTGATCCCTGGGGTACACCACATATACGCCAGAGGAGCCAGCACTGACCCCTGGGGTACACCACATATAACAGAGGACCCAGCACTGACCCCTGGGGTACACCACATATAACAGAGGGCCCGGCTGTGACCCCCTGGGGTACACCACATATACCAGAGGACCCAGCACTGATCCCTGGGGTACACCACATATACCAGAGGACCCAGCACTGACTCCTGGGGTACACCACATATAACAGAGGGCCCGGCTGTGACCCCTGGGGTACACCACATATACCAGAGGGTCCGGCACTGACCCCTGGGGTACACCACATATACCAGAGGACCCAGCACTGATCCCTGGGGTACACCACATATACCAGAGGAGCCAGCACTGACCCCTGGGGTACACCACATATACCAGAGGACCCAGCACTGATCCCTGGGGTACACCACATATACCAGAGGACCCAGCACTGACCCCTGGGGTACACCACATATAACAGAGGACCCGGCTGTGACCCCTGGGGTACACCACATATAACAGAGGGCCCGGGAACTGACCCCTGGGGTACACCACATATAACAGAGGCCCGCCCCGCCCCCCAGGACCGCACTGACCCCTGGGGTACACCACATATACCAGAGGACCCAGCACTGACCCCTGGGGTACCCCCGGGCCCGCCCCCCGGGGCCCCCCCAGGCCCCGGCCCTGGGACACCACAAACCAGAGGACCCAGCACGACCCCGCCTCATACCAGAGGACCCAGCACTGATCCCTGGGGTACACCACATATACGAGAGGAGCCAGCACTGACCCCTGGGGTACACCACATATAACAGAGGACCCAGCACTGACCCCTGGGGTACACCACATATAACAGAGGGCCCGGCTGTGACCCCTGGGGTACACCACATATACCAGAGGACCCAGCACTGATCCCTGGGGTACACCACATATACCAGAGGACCCAGCACTGACTCCTGGGGTACACCACATATAACAGAGGGCCCAGCACTGACCCCTGGGGTACACCACATATAACAGAGGGCCCGGCTGTGACCCCTGGGGTACACCACATATACCAGAGGATCCAGCACTGACTCCTGGGGTACACCACATATACCAGAGGATCCGGCACTGACCCCTGGGGTACACCACATATACCAGAGGACCCAGCACTGACCCCTGGGGTACACCACATATAACAGAGGGCCCGGAACTGACCCCTGGGGTACACCACATATAACAGAGGGCCCGGAACTGACCCCTGGGGTACACCACATATACCAGAGGACCCAGCACTGATCCCTGGGGTACACCACATATACCAGAGGACCTAGCACTGACCCCTGGGGTACACCACATATAGCAGAGGACCCAGCACTGACCCCTGGGGTACACCACATATAGCAGAGGACCCAGCACTGACCCCTGGGGTACACCACATATAACAGAGGACCCAGCACTGACCCCTGGGGTACTCCACATATACCAGAGGGCCCGGCACTGACCCCTGGGGTACACCACATATAACAGAGGAGCCAGCACTGACCCCTGGGGTACACCACATATAACAGAGGAGGCAGCACTCCTCAGACCCCAGATAATAGTTTGTAGAGGCCGGGGGGTGGTGAGGAGAAATAACATAGCTATACTCACCTCGTCTCATCTCTCTTGGGCTTCCGCCGGTCTCCCGAATACTCTTCAGGTCTCTTCCAGCCTCTGGCTGACACCATGCTTCGCTGGGTCACTGCTGAGGCCTGGGCCTTCACTTATTAAGCTCTGGGATCTGAGGAGACCCCACGGTATAATAATAGCACATCAGATTTCTTCGGTAAAAGTTTGGCCCAAAATGAACCGGAGGTCTGAACTTCACAAATATGTGTTGAAACGAATCTCATGAGGTTCGCTCATCTCTTGTCTTAGATTTTTTTGTACAGGTGTTAAAATCGTACCGACCTGTAGAATAGATGTAACCTGACATTCTGGCTGCATAGTGAATGGCATAAAAACAAAACTTACAAGAATATGGCACAATTGCCGTTTTTTTCTAACATTAGGGGGACCGTAGCCCTGTGGCAGCCGCTACCGCGAACCCCACAAACACTGCTATCATTAACGATCGGAGGCCCAGGGGAGGTTAGGGAACGTAAAAAACAATGTTACTTACCTCTCCTGCACTCCAGCAGGCTTCGGGCCTGTTTGGTGATGTCCTAGACGTCAGCTGACGTCATTATGTTTCGTGACACCAGCCTGGCTCATGCGAGATCTGGTCCAACATTGAAGATGGCCGAAGTAGCGCAACGGACCCAGGAAGAGGTAAGTAAAATTGTTTTATTTTGTTTGTATGCTCCCCTGGGTCTCCGATCATTATACTCTGGGGTCTAAAAAGACCCCAGAGTATAGTAATTGTTCATGGGTGGTCCACAATGGGGCATAATGTGTGCAGGGACCACTATGGGCCGTAATACTGGGTTCAGGGCCCACTATGTGGCATAATACTGTGTGCAGGGGCCACTATGGGCCATAGTACTGTGTTCAGGGGCCACAATACTGTGTGCAGGGGCTACTATGGGGCATAATACTGTGTGTAGAGGCCACTATGGCGCATAATATTGTGCGCAGGAATGCGGGGGGGTTGGAGGGGGCAGTGGTTTGGGGGAGGGGGGCCATATCAAATGTTCGCCATGGGGCCCAGCCATTCCTAGTTACGCCACTGACAATAACACTATATGGTCACTATTATTGGTGCTTGTGTATATATATATATATATATATATATATATATATATATATATATAGGGTTTTCCTCCCCCGATTGTGCTCATCTGATCTTACATGTTTCTGGGCAGGTCAGGAGAGATACCAGATATCAGTCCTATGTGTATGGACAGCTTTGCAGGATCTTGTGTGTCCTTGCAGAGCTCAGATTAGCATGGTAGAAGATCCTTGTCTTGTAGTTTAGGTGCATTGTGTGATTAAGCTCTGAGACCGGGTGACACGTCTACACCCACAAGACGTCTTAGAGAGATTGGTTCTCACACATCTCCGCCCTCTAATGAGCCCCGCTATGGACCCCCTCCAGTTTGCTTATTGGCCGGGCATTGGGGTAGATGATGCCATCATCCATCTTCTGCACAGGGCTCTGTCTCACCTGGAGAAACCAGGGAACACGGTGAGAATAATGTTCTTTGATTTCTCCAGTGCTTTTAACACCATACAGCCCAGGTTATTGAGGGACAAGCTGGGCCTTGCTGGAGTGGACCACCACCTCTCCAACTGGATCCTAGACTACCTCACAAATCGATCTCAATACGTGAGAGCCCAAGACTGTGTGTCAGGTACCGTGATCTGTAATACGGGGGCACCTCAGGGTACGGTTCTCACCCCTTTCCTCTTCACACTGTACACTGCAGATTTTAGGTGCAACTCATCTAGCTGCTACCTACAGAAGTATTCTGACGACTCTGCAATAGTAGGTCTAATCACAGACGATGATGACAGGGAGTACAGAGAACTGAACCGGGATTTTGTGGACTGGTGCCACCGGAACCACCTGAAGATTAACGCGGGGAAGACCAAGGAGATGGTGGTGGACTTCTGCAAAGGCAGAAGCCCTCCTAAACCAGTGGACATCCTGGGGACTGGCATCGAGATTGTGAACACCTATAAGTACCTGGGTTTGCTCCTTAATAATAAGCTGGACTGGGCAGATCATATGGAGGCCCTGTACAGGAAGGGCCACAGCAGGCTCTACCTGCTTAGGAAACTGAGAGCCTTTGGAATCCGGGGGGCACTTCTTAGAACTTTCTTCAACTCGGTAGTGGCATCAGCCATCTTCTTTGGAGTGGCCTGCTGGGGGAGCAGTATATCAACCAGGGACAGAAATAAACTTGACAAGCTGATTAGAAGGGCCAGCTCTGTCCTGGGGAGCCCACTGGACCCAGTGCAGGTGGTGGGTGACAGAAGGATACTGTCCGTGGTGAGCTCCATGCAGAAGAAGAAGTCCCATCCCATGCATGAGACTGTGATCGCGCTGAGCAGTACTGTCAGTGACCGACTGCTCCACCCTAGGTGTGAGAAGGAGCGCTATCGGAAGTCTTTCCTCCCCACCGCGGTTAGGCTGTACAACCAACACCGACCTAAGCGGAGATCATTACACACAGAGAACTGAAATATCTCTCTGCCTGTTATATCCCCCCCCCCCCTCTGCTACGTCCTATCTGTCTGTCTGCTATTAATGTAATGCCTCTCACCTTGGAACATTCCTGTACATGTTGTATTTGTATTTGTATCTGCTTATCTTTGCTGCTGTAACACACTGAATTTCCCCATTGTGGGACTATTAAAGGACTATTATTATTATTATTATTATTATTATTATATTGAACACTGTGACTGTAGAATATCATCGGCTGACACCACACTCAGCACAAAGCCTGCCGACTACGAGGGAACTTTTTCTTTTCAAAACTAAAAACATTTCTTGCAGGATCTCCATGTATAGGGACGGGAGACTCTAGACCTGTGTATACAGGAGACTGGTCTAGATAAATATCAGCTATTATCAGTCTTCTATTATGAAAGTTGTGAATAGGGGAAGGGCCTGTGGAGGAAAAATTGGGAAATGTAAGGGCCGCCCCATCTCTGGTGCTCCACATAATTGAGTGAGTCACATTGTATCAACTGAGGGTTAGCTGGGAGTTGTAGTTCTGAAACAGCTGGACAATCAGTTAGACGACTACAGACTGAAAAAGTATATATTTGGGGTGGCCGTTGTGGTGTACAACCTGTGCAGTGGGCACAAAGCACCACAGAAGGCATGTGACCATGGTGAGTCCCAATAGTCATTGTATAGCAGTATTACCTAGACACTATATGTATAATGTTATACCGTGTTAGACATAGAAAGTAGTGGAAGAGTGAAGAAATCAGGCGATACCTTTTAGAGGCTAACTGAGTATATTTGATAATAAGCTTTCGAGAGTACTAGCTCTCTTCTTCAGACATGGTGTTATACAAGAACTGAAAATTCACACTATTTATACACAAAAGACATGGACCTTAAAGGATCTTAGAATACTTAAAAAAACAAAATGCAATCTAAATAGAGAAGTTATTTACAACCGGTGATTTTTGACCCTCACAGGTCATACATAGTGAGACTGGCTGAATATTAAGTCCAAATTGCAGAGTTTGAAATTTTTGCATTAACTTATATTCCCATTCTTTCCTCTCCCTCTGCGTCTTAAAATGTCCCATTAAAACCACAACCCGCAAATCTTCAACAGAGTTGTCTTCTCCGGTGAAATGTGCGGCCACTAGACACTATATATCATCCTTATCACCTCTGAAGCTATTGGGTCAGGGTCAAGTGGTATTCACATTGGTTGCCACGGCAAAGTATTGCACTTTACGATAAGTCACTTATAGCGCACTATATAGTATGACTTTTCTCCATTGAATGATAAAGCACCATATTAGGGGGGGGCGGGTGCTCCATATTCTGAGCTCCCCGGTAAAGATGGAATCTCAGGGCTCTTTCTACAGAAACTTATCAGCTCTCCCATATGGTCTAGCGGTTAGGATTCCTGGTTTTCACCCAGGCGGCCCGGGTTCGACTCCCGGTATGGGAAGTTGCATTGTTTTTATTTCTTCCCACATTTTCTATCTTTCACTGGTCAGAAAATTTTGCACAAGTCAAATAATTATATTTTAGTACTTTTTGTCATTTCACAGATTTTTGCTTTTGTATTTATATTTAGCGTGATATGGAAATATAGACTATAGCAGTGGTGATAACAAGAGGTTAACACAACACACAAGCCTTCGATAGCTCAGCTGGTAGAGCGGAGGACTGTAGAGGAGAGCAGACATCCTTAGGTCGCTGGTTCAATTCCGGCTCGAAGGACATTTTTTTAATATTTAAACATCTTCAGCATTTCAAAACAAAGCATACAAAATTTCTGTAAATATCTATCTATATATATATATATATATATATATATTTTTTTTTTTTTTTTCTTTTATAGAGGACAAGAATGTCTCCGACCCCTCTCTGTGCACACAAACACACACTAATTGTGAGGTGGAGCTCTTATTAGTGTAATTACATTGTAATGACATTGACCATCCCCCCTCCCCCTTACAGAAAACTTACCCTCCTCTTTGCAGCACATCAACCATCCCCCCTCAAGGTAAAATTTCCTCTACATTTAGTGATATGTTTTACAGCAATTTCATGGCCATAGGCAGCAATAGACTGGAGCCGACTCACTGAGGTCTATGGGAGGTCAGGGAGGGGGAGGAGATAAGCCGTGACATCATCTATTGTCAGTAGTGATGTAATGATGGCTCTCAATAGGTGTTATCCATTATAACTTCTATTGTGATCTTGAAGAAAAAAACTACATAGATATTAACAAGGAAATAAAAATAAAATTATCAACAATTTTTAAAATATCTCATGAAAACTTGGTGGTGAGTCAAGAGCCAAAAGAGAACATACAGGCAAGGGGGATTATCTCAAATGGTAGAGCGCTCGCTTAGCATGTGAGAGGTAGCGGGATCGATGCCCGCATCCTCCAATATATTTGCTAGGTCTCCTTTTTTTTTTTTTTTTTTGCACATTTTTCATTCTTTTTAAATTTTTTTTTATTCTTCTATTTGTTACTCTCTTACACTTGCCTAGGAATGGACAAGACCTATCAATACCAAAACAGCAACAGATATAATAATAATAATAATAATAATAATAATAATAATAATAGTCCTTTAATAGTCCCACATTGGGGAAATTCAGTGTGTTACAGCAGCAAAGATAAGCAGATACAAATACAAATACAACATGTACAGGAATGTTCCAAGGTGAGAGGCATTACATTAATAGCAGACAGACAGATAGGACGTAGCAGAGGGGGGGGGGGATTTAACAGGCAGAGAGATATTTCAGTTCTCTGTGTGTAATGATCTCCGCTTAGGTCGGTATTGGTTGTACAGCCTAACCGCGGTGGGGAGGAAAGACTTCCGATAGCGCTCCTTCTCACACCTAGGGTGGAGCAGTCGGTCACTGACAGTACTGCTCAGCGCGATCACAGTCTCATGCATGGGATGGGACTTCTTCTTCTGCATGGAGCTCACCACGGACAGTATCCTTCTGTCACCCACCACCTGCACTGGGTCCAGGGGGCTCCCCAGGACAGAGCTGGCCCTTCTAATCAGCTTGTCAAGTTTATTTTTGTCCCTGGTTAATATACTGCTCCCCCAGCAGGCCACTCCGAAGAAGATGGCTGATGCCACTACCGAGTTGAAGAAAGTTCTAAGAAGTGCCCCCTGGATTCCAAAGGCTCTCAGTTTCCTAAGCAGGTAGAGCCTGCTGTGGCCCTTCCTGTACAGGGCCTCCATATGATCTGCCCAGTCCAGCTTATTATTAAGGAGCAAACCCAGGTACTTATAGGTGTTCACAATCTCGATGCCCGTTCCCAGGATGTCCACTGGTTTAGGAGGGCTTCTGCCTTTGCGGAAGTCCACCACCATCTCCTTGGCCTTCCCCGCGTTAATCTTCAGGTGGTTCCGGTGGCACCAGTCCACAAAATCCTGGTTCAGTTCTCTGTACTCCCTGTCATCATCATCTTCGATGAGACCCACTATTGCAGAGTCGTCAGAATACTTCTGTAGGTAGCAGCTGGATGAGTTGCACCTAAAATCTGCAGTGTACAGTGTGAAGAGGAAAGGGGCGAGAACCGTACCCTGAGGTGCCCCCGTATTACAGATCACGGTACCTGACACACAGTCTCGGGCTCTCACGTATTGAGGTCGATTTGTGAGGTAGTCTAGGATCCAGTTGGAGAGGTGGTGGTCTACTCCAGCAAGGCCCAGCTTGTCCCTCAATAACCTGGGCTGTATGGTGTTAAAAGCACTGGAGAAGTCAAAGAACATTATTCTCACTGTGTTCCCTGGTTTCTCCAGGTGAGACAGAGCCCTGTGCAGAAGATGGATGATGGCATCATCTACCCCAATGCCCGGCCGATAAGCAAACTGGAGGGGGTCCAAGGCGGGGCTCACTAGAGGGCGGAGATGTGTGAGAACCAATCTCTCCAAGATCTTCATCAGGTGGGATGTCAGTGCTACAGGTCTGTAGTCGTTGAGGTCCATAGGGTGGGGTTTCTTTGGAACTGGTACAACACAAGAAGATTTCCATAATTCAGGGACTATTTCCTGCCTCAGGCTCATATTATACATATATGTAATTATACCACACAGCTGGTCCCTGCAAGTGTTAATTAGCCTTGCACTGATGTCATCTGGCCCTGCGGCTTTCCTCGCCTTGATCTTTTTCATCTCCTTCCTCACCTGGGCCCGTGTGAAGGTCAGACTGTGGCCAGATAAAGACGGATTTCTGGATTTACTGGTCTGTTGGGAAGTGGCCGCATGGGGAGAAGTCATTGTGGTGGGGGAAGCTGAAGGACATACTGGGGTGGGAGGAGCTGGTGTGTGATCAAATCTGTTGAAGAAGAGGTTTAGTTCATTAAGCCAATTAACATCTGCCTCAATCTGGCAGACAGACTGTTTATGACCCGAAATTGACTTAACCCCCTCCCAGGCCCCCCTTATGTCTTTTCTTTCCATTTGCTTTTCCATTTTGTCCTTATAACTGGCTTTTCCCTGCCTGATTTGATGCCTCAGCTCCTTTTGTACTTCCCTCAACCCCTCCTTATCTCTTGTCCTGAATGCCAACTTTTTCTCCTGAAGTAGTGTTTTTATATCAGAGTTAATCCATGGTTTGTTATTAGAGAAACACCTCACCACTTTTGTGGGTACTGTGTTGTCCACACAAAAATTAATGTAGTCTGTTATGCAGTGTGTGAGTCCTTCTATATCTTCTCCATAAGAGTCCTGCAGAACTTCCCATGCGGTTGTGTCAAAACAATCCCTCAGAGCCTCATCACTCTCCTCGGACCATATCCTCACTGTGCGGGTGACAGCTGGTTCTCTACGTACAAGTGGCTTGTACACAGGTCGGAGATGTACTAGGTTGTGATCCGATCTCCCCAGGGGCGGTAGGGCTGATGAGTTATATGCCTCCCTCACGTTGGCAAAGAACAAGTCCAGTGTTTTGTTGTCTCTTGTGTGGCAGGATACATACTGTGTGAAACTGGGCAGTGTGGATGATGGAGAGGCATGGTTGAAATCACCCGACAGAAGAAAGAGGGCCTGGGGATGTTTTAACTGTAACTGGCTCAGCGTGGCTTGTAGGACCTCGCAGGCAGTGTCAGCTTTCGCAGAGGGGGGGGACATATGCAGCTATCCCGATGACATGTGATAGTTCCCTTGGTAGGTAGAAAGGTCTCATGCTCACAGCTAATAGTTCAATGTCCTTACAGCAAGTTTGCTCCTTAGTCACAATGTGCCTAGGATTACACCATCTATTATTCACAAACATTGCCAGCCCTCCTCCTTTCCTCTTACCGCTCTCCCTTGTCCTGTCTCCCCGAAGGAGTTTAAAACCATCCAAGGAGACCAGAGGGTCAGGAGTAACTTCAGTGAGCCAAGTCTCTGTAAGTAGCATCATGCTGCACGCCCGAAACTCCTGATGATGCCTGGTGAGCGCTGTTAGTTCATCCATCTTGTTTGCAAGAGATCTCACATTGCCCATGATGGAGGAGGGAACAGCTGGTCGGTAACGCCTCTTTTTAGTCCTCTGAAGAGTTCCTGCTCTGCATCCCCTCACCCGCTTTTTCTTTCTCCAAATCTCACGGGGGATGTGTGACCAGATGGTATGCCGTCCTGCTGTGTCTCTGAGCTGCAGAATTTCCTCTCTTGTATAGACAAAGGAATTGTCTGCATACACAAAAGATCCCATTTTCAAGCAGAACAAAAAGACAGATAAAAAAAAAAAAAAAAAAAAGTATCACAAGGGTCCAAGTCTTTGTGTGTGTTTCTTCATAGTGCAAAGTCCTAAACGGATGGTGGCCGGGGGTAACAAACAGCCCATTCAATAACACATTTTTTTTTTTTTTTTTAAATAAAAGGGGTACACCACATATAGCATAGGAGCCAGCACTGACCCCTGGGGTACACCACATATACCAGAGGACCCGGCACTGACCCCTGGGGTATACCACATATACCAGAGGACCCAGCACTGACCCCTGGGGTACACCACATACACCAGAGGACCCAGCACTGACCCCTGGGGTACACCACATATACCAGAGGACCCAGCACTGACCCCTGGAGTACACCACATATACCAGAGGACCCAGCACTGACCCCTGGGGTACACCACATATACCAGAGGACCCAGCACTGACCCCTGGGGTACACCACATATACCAGAGGACCCAGCACTGTCCCCTGGGGTACACCACATATACCAGAGGAGGCAGCACTGACCCCTGGGGTACACCACATATACCAGAGGGCCCATCACTGACCCCTGGGGTACACCACATATACCAGAGGACCCGGCGCTGACCCCTGGGGTACACCACATATACCAGAGGACCCGGCGCTGACCCCTGGGGTACACCACATATACCAGAGGACCCGGCGCTGACCCCTGGGGTACACCACATATACCAGAGGACCCGGCCCTGACCCCTGGGGTACACCACATATACCAGAGGAGGCAGCACTGACCCCTGGGGTACACCACATATACCAGAGGAGGCAGCACTGACCCCTGGGGTACACCACATATACCAGAGGACCCAGCACTGACTCCTGGGGTACACTACATATAACAGAGGACCCATCACTGACCCCTGGGGTACACCACATATACCAGAGGAGGCAGCGCTGACCCCTGGGGTACACTACATATACCAGAGGACCCAGCACTGACCCCTGGGGTACACCACATATACCAGAGGACCCGGCACTGACCCCTGGGGTATACCACATATACCAGAGGACCCAGCACTGACCCCTGGGGTACACCACATATACCAGAGGAGGCAGCGCTGACCCCTGGGGTACACTACATATACCAGAGGACCCAGCACTGACCCCTGGGGTACACCACATATACCAGAGGAGGCAGCACTGACCCCTGGGGTACACCACATATAACAGAGGACCCGGCCCTGAACCCTGGGGTACACCACATATAGCATAGGAGCCAGCACTGACCCCTGGGGTACACCACATATACCAGAGGAGCCAGCACTGACCCCTGGGGTACACCACATATACCAGAGGAGGCAGCACTGACCCCTGGGGTACACCACATATAACAGAGGACCCGGCCCTGAACCCTGGGGTACACCACATATAGCATAGGAGCCAGCACTGTCCCCTGGGGTACACCACATATACCAGAGGACCCGGCATTGACCCCTGGGGTATACCACATATACCAGAGGACCCAGCACTGACCCCTGGGGTACACCACATACACCAGAGGACCCAGCACTGACCCCTGGGGTACACCACATATACCTGAGGAGGCAGCACTGACCCCTGGGGTACACCACATATACCAGAGGTCCCAGCACTGACCCCTGGGGTACACCACATATACCAGAGGACCCAGCATTGACCCCTGGGGTACACCATATATACCAGAGGACCCAGCACTGACCCCTGGGGTACACCACATATACCAGAGGATCCAGCACTGACCCCTGGGGTACACCACATATACCAGAGGGCCCATCACTGACCCCTAGGGTACACCACATATACCAGAGGACCCGGCGCTGACCCCTGGGGTACACCACATATACCAGGGCCCAGCCGACCCCTGGGGACACCACATATACCAGAGGACCCAGCGCTGACCCCTGGGGTACACGACATATACCAGAGGACCCGGCCCTGACCCCTGGGGTACACCACATATACCAGAGGAGGCAGCACTGACCCCTGGGGTACACCACATATACCAGAGGACCCAGCACTGACCCCTGGGGTACACCACATATACCAGAGGAGGCAGCACTGACCCCTGGGGTACACCACATATACCAGAGGAGGCAGCACTGACCCCTGGGGTACACCACATATACCAGAGGAGGCAGCACTGACCCCTGGGGTACACCACATATACCAGAGGACCCAGCACAGACCCCTGGGGTACACCACATATACCAGAGGAGGCAGCACTGACCCCTGGGGTACACCACATATACCAGAGGAGGCAGCACTGACCCCTGGGGTACACCACATATACCAGAGGACCCTTCCCTGAACCCTGGGGTACACCACATATACCAGAGGACCCAGCACTGACCCCTGGGGTACACCACATATAACAGAGGACCCAGCACTGACCCCTGGGGTACACCACATATACCAGAGGACCCAGCACTCTACCCCTGGGGTACACCACATATACCAGAGGACCCACCACTGACCCCTGGGGTACACCACATATACCAGAGGACCCAGCACTGACCCCTGGGGTACACCACATATAACAGAGGACCTGGCACTGACCCCTGGGGTACACCACATATACCAGAGGACCCAGCACTGACTCCTGGGGTACACCACATATATACCAGAGGACCCAGCATTGACCCCTGGGGTACACCACATATACCAGAGGACCTAGCACTGACCCCTGGGGTACACCACATATACCAGAGGACCTAGCACTGACCCCTGGGGTACACCACATATACCAGAGGACCTAGCACTGACCCCTGGGGTACACCACATATACCAGAGGACCCAGCACTGACCCCTGGGATACACCACATATAACAGAGGACCTGGCACTGACCCCTGGGGTACACCACATATACCAGAGGACCCAGCACTGACCCCTGGGGTACACCACATATAACAGAGGACCCAGCACTGACCCCTGGGGTACTCCACATATACCAGAGGGCCCGGCACTGACCCCTGGGGTACACCACATATACCAGAGGACCCAGAACTGACCCCTGGGGTACACCACATATAACAGAGGGCCCAGCACTGACCCCTGGGATACACCACATATA